>JAJHUR010094051.1:0-13613 GCA_027495735.1 Lutjanus campechanus | reverse complement strand
GCAATTAATCACTTTTATGCACAACGACAACATTTCTAGCCGTTTTCAGTCAGGCTTTAGAGCTCACCACAGCACAGAGACGGCTCTTGTGAAGGCGTCTGTTGACCTACTTTTATCAGCTGATAGAGATGATGGCTCTGTCCTTGTGTGTTTAGATTTGAGCGCCATGTTTGACACTATTGATCATGCCGTCCTCCCGCACCATCTAGAAACCTGGATTGCCCTAAAGCTGATATGTTTATATTTGTCCAATAGAACGTTTTCAGTTTGTAATTGTTGCCATTATACTGTATAATCTAAAGAATTTGTTTCCATTTCTATGAACAGTATCCTTTTGAAAATTAATTTAAATAGCATTTTTCCTTTAAATATACTTTTATTTTGCAAAAGTACCAGTGCTTTTATTTTGAAGTTTCAGTTAAGTTGTATTTGAGTCTCATTGGCTGCTCCAGAGTGGGTGGGACTGTTGAGCAACAGCACCGGTGAGCGGTCAGGTGGACAGTTGGGTGGATGTCAACTCTGCCTGAATATTGAAGATGATCCCTTTTTTGCAGCAGCACACAGCCAACAAGGTATTTTGTCTGTTTTTTACTTTGTAAAATGTTATTTTTGCTTCTATTTTTTCAGTTTAATTTAATTTAGTCTAACTTTTATTTTCTTGACAATGTCTTTAGTTTTCACAGTGGATTTGGGGAGAAGGAACCGAACAAACCAGTAGCAAGAAAGCCGCTTGTGCTTCGAGGGAATTATACAGTTATACAATTATACGGTTGTTCTAGCGCTCTCCCTCAAGGCTCCATTCTTGGTCCTCCATTGTTCTTAACATACATGCTTCCTCTTAGCCAGATCATCAGCAGCTTAGGGAATATCCTTGCCTGCGTCAGCGATCTAAAATATTGGATGCTCGAAGCTTTTCCAAACTGAATGATGATAAATCTGAGGTTATAGTCTTTGGTCAAACACACTCCACCAGCCAGCTTTAAATCAAGCTTGGTCCAGAAAACTGTCCAGCCTTGCTTCCTTCACCTAATAAAATTTTCAAAATCAGATCATTCCTGTCTCCCAGTGATTTACAAAAAAGTTATTCCTGTTTTCATATTTTTTTCCACTTACACTATGGCAACACATTTTATGCTGGTATCAGTAAAAACTCCCTTCACTGACTCCAACTTCTGCAGAAAGCTGCTGCTCGAATTTTAACAGGCTCCAACAAATATGATCACATTATTCCTGTGCTGGCTGACTTACACTGGCTGCTTGTTTTATGATGTATTGATTGATTTCAAAATTTAACTTTTCACTTTTAAATCTTAAAAACAACCAGTGTGGAGAATTTAATTGCATGTATTGTAGGGGTGGGTACTGTTTACATTTCATTTGATACGGCGCTGGTACCTGGAATTTGGTATGGTATCCAACGATACCTTTTTGTGGTACTTTTCTCTCACTGTATTAACACAAATGTAATATCAGCTGTAAAAAATGAGTCCAAACTTACAAATTTCAGCATTGTTTTTTTTAACACTTTGGTATTTAATGAGAGCATTTTAAACACCACACACTATACAATACTCAGCCCACTGAGATCAGACAGGCTGCATCATTATCATATTTTAAAACTTTCTTTTATAGGAAGGCATTTATAATATAAGTTACTGGGTTTTTAATCATTCCGCTCCTGCCATTTACCTTTTTTTTTTTTAACTTTGTTTTGTCCCTCAATGCTTTATAATCCCTGTGTTGTTTTTATTTCTCTCCTCTTTATCTGCTGTTCTTTATCTGTGTTGCTTTTATCCGTGCTGTTTTATCTGCTGCTTTTTTCTTTTTCTGCGAAGCACTTTGTAACCTTGTTAAGAAAAGTGCTATACAAATAAACTTTATTATTACTATGATTATAATAACTGTGCTCCCCTCTGACTCTGAGGCATGTGATTGTTTTCCAATATGTACGACTCCTGAACTGCCAAATACAAATACAACAATTGGTTGAACTTTATAATGAGTGTTTTCTGACTTAAGGTTGGCTGCTAATTTCAAGCCCCAGTAATAATACAAATGAGAATGAGAGAGAGTGTGTGAAAACGAGACCAAATGCCATGAACCCAGACTTGTTCAATATAACACATCCAATTTGATCAAATACACATAATTAAAAATTGAAATAATACAATTTGTTGATTCCTGTTCTTAATCTATTATAATTATCTCAATCGAGTACTGACTCTGCCCACTCACCAGTGAATTCCTTGAACTCCTGGAACACTTTGGGGTACATGGCTGCTGACATCACGTCCTCGGGGGTAATGTCGTCTCCGTGCGCAGCTCGGAGCCCCTCTTCCAGCTCCTTGAAGTCCATGGGTGGCAGAGAGGCGCCGGGACGACCCTCAATACGGGGGAGGGACTTCAGCACCTGGGATGTGGGGGGGTAAACAGAGAAGGAAGTGAGGAAAAGATAAAAGGCGTTGGGGTGCACGAAAAGGGAAACAAACAGATTACGTAAAAGTTTTTGTTCAAAGTCATACATGTATACCCTCCCTGAGTGTTCTCCCACTCGTAATATCCCCACGGGACCTCTAAAGCGCAAGTGCTGGTAAAACCTTCACATCGTACTTCAGAACATACGTCTGGATAAAAGCTGCACCCTGAAAAAGCACTAAAGTGACGGTGAAACTTTGGGTATGAGAGGGGGAGGAAGATAGAGACACATGGGGAGTTGTTTTGAGGAATGGAAGAAGAAACACTTGAATCAGAGAGAGAATATAAAACTTGATGCAAGTTATTTTTTTTAATTTGCATAAAAAGTGGCTCTGCTGTTGTGTTAATATCTGCAGTAATATCCACTTTAGCTCCCTCCGTCTCTCCCACTCTCTCTCAATTCATCTTTTTCTCTCCAGTCAAGTACCATCAGCCTATCACAGACGACTGCAGTGTTGCCGCATACGTGACACATCCTTGTTCCTGCTCAGAAATAGCAGAATAGAAAGACAGACAAGAAGAAAGCCGTTTCAACCTAAATTAATCACTTTTATGCACAGCAACATTTTTAGCAGTTTTCAGTCAGGCTTTAGAGCTCGCCGTAGCACAGAGACAGTAAAAGTCTCTGATGGCCTACTTTTAACAGCTGATAAAGGTGACTGCTCTGTCTAGATTTCAGCGCCACGTTTGACACCACTGACCATGCCGACGTCCTGCACCACCTAGAGACCTGGGTTGATCTTAAGGGAACTGCCTTGGTCCATTCATACTTGCCCAATAGAACCTTTTCAGCTGTTACAGCAAATGCCAGTTCCTCTGTTGCTGATTTTAACTGCGGTGTCCCCCAAGGATCCATTCTTGGGCCTCTATCGTTCTCAATGTTAGTGCCTCCTCTTAACCCAATCACACAGAACCATGACCCCCCCCCCCCCCCCCCCCCCCCCCCCCCATCACTGATCATTTCCTCGCCTGCTTCAGAATGTCCAATGTCCCAAAACTTTTAAAAACTGAAGGATGAAAAATTTGAGGTGATAATCTTTGGTCAATATAATTTTAATTTGCACAGAAAGTGGCACTACTGT
This sequence comes from Lutjanus campechanus, assembly GCA_027495735.1. NCBI lineage: Eukaryota > Metazoa > Chordata > Actinopteri > Lutjaniformes > Lutjanidae > Lutjanus > Lutjanus campechanus. The sequence goes on along the minus strand of JAJHUR010094051.1, from coordinate 10,056 downwards.
TGTGTGAATATCTGCAGTGATACCCACCTAAGCTCCCTCCATCTCTCTCACATCATATTTTTATTTTTATATTTTGTGACACATCCTTGTTCCTTCTCAGAAAATAGTAGAGGAAAAAAGGCAGACAAGAAGAAAGCCATTTTAACAGTTTTCAGTCAGGCTTTAGAGCTCACTATAGAGACAGCCCTTCTAAAGGTTTCTGATGATCTACTTTTAACAGCCGATAAAAGTGATTGCTCTGTCGTCTTATAGATTTGGGCACCACATTGGACACCACTGATCACGTCGCTGACCTGCAATCATCTAGAGACCTTAGTTGGTCTTAAGGGAACTGCCTTGCTCAGTTCAGAACTGTTTCAGCTGTTATAGCAAATGCCAGTTCATCTGTTGCTGATTTTAACTGCGGCCTCCCTCAAGGATCCATTCTTGGCCCTCTATTGTTCTCAATATTAATGCTTCCTCTTAACCAAATCACACAGAACTATGGTGTTTCCCCATCACTGTTATACAGACGACACAGCTTTACATTCATCTCAAATCTATTAAGAATGTTGAATGTCCCAAAACGTTTTTAAACTGACTGATGACTGAAAGACAAAGTAGTCTTTGGTTAATATAAAAATATCAAGCTGCAATTGTTAATATCCACAGTGATATCCGCTTTAGCTCCCCCGTCTCTCTCACTCTCTCTCAATTCATCTTTTTCTCTCCAGTCAAGTGCCATCAGTCTATCACAGACGACTGCAGTGCTGCTGCATATGTGACACATCCTTGTTCCTTCTCAGAAAATAGAGGAGAAAGACCGACAAGATGAGAGACATAAAGAAAGAGGATAATTGTGCAAAGTGGAGGCTTCTATAAGACTAATGATATGACATTTTATCTGCCTACACAGTTGTTGGTATCTGACACAACTTGTAGAGACAATCGATCTGAGGGTACTAATAATGTCTAGAGAAGAGATTATGTCAAGACACGGGCGTTTCGCCTAAAGGCCGCGGCTTTGTTTTTCTTTGCAGAGATCTCCTCGGCTCCCGATGACACAGAGTCTACACAGGCACAGGAATCTCATACACTCACTCTCATACAAATAGCCTATTTAGTCTGCTTCAGAAATTTTTTCTTCGAAATAAACAGAAAAAGCTAATAGAAAAGCTTTTTGTGTGCCTTTGTTTATCTTAGCTCCATTCATGTTTAAATAATCATCACCTAAGCCAGCGTGCTAAGCATTGTATCGGTAATCTTTGTGTTTTCACTCATTCCCACCTTAAGTGTAGCACTGTGTGCATGACATTAAACATTCAATTGATTGTATGTCTCCTGTGAGCACACGTACTCTGCATATATCCATATTTTGTTTGCTAATGCGCGTGTGCGCTACCATATTCTGGCTGGTGCGTGTTTCATATCTTTGCTAGTCTTTGTGTACGTTAGCGCACACGTGTGCCTCGCGGAAATCTCCAGACAAAAGGGGCTCGGTGCAATGCTATTAGTCACAGAGCTAACAGTTCAAAGATAGCTGACTCATTTGTGTGTGCGAGAGAAAGACACTTCAAAAGACAGCAGGCTCATTGGAGTCCCTGCTCATTAACATCGTATCCTCCGAGGATGTCTTACACCTAAACTCCTTGATTGTTTAAGTGCGAGACGCAGACAGATAGTGAGTGTATGTGTGTGAGAGTGTGAGAGAGAGAGAGTGTGTGTGTCTGCATTAACAAATGAAGGAAAGATAAACCCTTCCTTCAAGGTTATTTGCTCTTTCTCCTCATTTCTCTTAAAACCACTGAAAAACACACTCCCACTCTTTTTTTTTTATTGTCCCTGATTTTTCTTTCCCCCTCTTTTCGAGTGTGCTGCTCAGAGGGATGTTGTATTTTTTAACAATCTTATATCTTGAATTCACTTTCTTTCTGGTGGCCTCCTTATTCTCTCCCTCTACCCCTCAATCTCCCCGTCCATCCTCCCACCATCTCCCCTCCTCTCTCCTGTCCATCCTCTCTGTCCACCCACAACTGCAAATGAAGCGCGCGTGACAGAACTAAGATGAGGAAAAGCCTCAATTACCACTTTGTGTCCTGAAAAGTTTTCCCTGTGCATGCAAATAACGTGTGCGCATTTGGGACGGGAGATTGAAATGAATGCATATGAGAGCATGTGATATAATGCTGGAACGACTGCTTGCTGACTAATTAATGCCACCAAAGCTCCATTAAAGAAACATTACTTCTTCCATGCTCCTAGCATGCATAAATAACCACATATCTCACTGTCTTGCATGCAGCAATGTAATGGGGTGTAAATGTCTATACTTGCATGCAAATGTGTGCACGAAAAATAACAGCTGCCAATTAAACTACATGCGATTCCATGCAATTAAACTAAAAGTTCAACCAATTTTTGCAGTAACTTGCTGTTAGTTTAGTAAAGTAGTTAAACAAGCTTTTTTTTTTTTTTACAACAAGGAGTTTTTAACTGGTTATGAAACAGTGTCAATTTATTATTGATGCCTCTATATGACCTATGTAACTAAATGAGACCATCCGTGAGAAGACTGGCTATTTCTGTTTAGTTGTTCTCAGTGCCTTCTCAATGCCACCGGGTCGGATTCTCTGTGAAATCAGATGAAACAAGCCTGTGCTTTCACATTTTCCCAGGCAGAGTTACAGTGAGTATTATGTTATCCAGTTAAAAAGAAGCAGCAGGAGATTTTTATTTAGTTAATTTTATTTTTGAGGTTATTTTGTGTTTATTACGGTGGAAACACTACTGCTTTTATCCACAGGAGCCTCCAAAATCAACAAAATATGAGGGTTTCTTGTAGCAGTTTTAACTACTGAAACGACAAACAAATTTGGACCATAAAAGTAGAGAAATTATGTTTTTTAATTAGTCTTTTCATTATCAATTTATCTGTTCATCTATCATTTTCTCGATTGTTCAGTTGGCTGTTTGATCCAAAAAATGTCAATTGGTGTTTTCCAAAGCCTGAGAAAAGTCTTGTTTTTTCCACCACCCAAAGATATTTGTCATTTCAGTCACAGAGGACCAGAGAAACCAGAAAATATTCACATCTAAGAAGCTGAAATCAGAGAATTTGGACATTTTTCCTGACTCAACAACTCCAAATCAGTTACCAAAAAAGTTTAAATAATAATTCAAATTTGAAACAGTAATACTAAATCATCAACTTTATCATGAAACCTAATCTTAATGCCATTTTTTGCTGGCATATTAAGTCTTTTTTTGTGTTATACTTTGTAACAATTTCATATCACATGTACATAATCAATTTGATGGAAAGTAGCTTGAACCCTTCTTCTATGTAGAAACAAACTAGATTTCTCCTGAGGGCAGGTTTGCTGTTGTTCAGCTTCTTCCTGTGAGAAGTAATTGGTAGCTTGCAAAGCCGTGCTTTCCAAGCAGCTAACCCAACACTGTTAATAAGCTAATCCTTTCATTTCACTGCGTGTTTTACTTGGTATGTCTCTGCATGCGACAAATAAAGGACCATGAATCTTAATGTGCAGAACATTGACTCCACCAGGAGTAAAACGAACTGCTCCAGTGAAGCAACAGTAAATAATTGCATGAACATGCAAGGCAATGGATGTTGCTCTGTTTTAGGAGAATAATTTAATAAATAATGTTTTACTGTCTCTACCGTGCATAAGTTTGACACCAATTATTTTGATTTATACTGTAAAATACTCCGAGATATTCAGTGAGTGACAGCAACATTTATCAAATCTATCTCAAACTTACAGCCTGAATGTAAACACAGGCGCACACAATAAGCACAAATGTGAAAGGAGAGCAAAACTGATTTGTACAGAAGCTGAACTCTGAATTTAACTGAATCAGGAGGGTGGAGAGAATGAGTTCCTCTGTAAGCTGCGGGAGAAAAAGCCTCTCGGTGTTTGTGCATTATATATCAAGGGTGGATTGTCTCTCTTGTACGCAGAGGGGAGATTTAGAGGAAGACTCTGAATTTTCTGGCTGAGATGAGAGGTTGGCAGCGGTTCTACATGTGTGTTAAGGATTTGCTTGGAACACTGTAATACAGGCTCCAGCTCCAGCCCATTTTTTATACGCTTAAAGAATAGTACAAGCTGGCTGGGCCTCATGGAAAATACATTTTTTACAACACCAAAGAGCTGAAATGCAAATATTCCCCTCTACAATACACAAAAGGTAGCAGAAAAAAAGAAGTTCAATCACCAAAAATTTGAACTTCTGCATGTATGTATGCTGGCAGCGTCTCTCAGCTTTAAGAACTCCAGTGTGGACTGAAAATGAAAGGAGGAAAGAAAAAAGGAAACCTGACGAGATCTGAACAAATACAGAGGCTGTCCACCGTCTTGTTTGTTTAGAGGAAAGACTCCCGTGCCAGATTTTTTTTGGGGGAGACAGACTGAGAGACACTAATAAAGAGGTAGCTGACACAGGGTTGCATAATGCATGTCAAAACTGAAAAATGGCTGTGATTTTGTCAAGGGCGGGACTGTCTGGGAAGCTAAATGACAACTATTTGATCATATAATCTTCTGACTGTGTGCTAGTGTTCAGTGTCATGTTCGACGGCTCGATGATGAGGCGGACAGGACGACAGGAGAGAGAACAGAGAGGGGGAAGGACGCTGGAGAGTCGGATAAGCTCATAAACTATGTCAGCTGTTCCCAAATTTAGGAATGCCACGGCCCAGTCTGAAATCTGAAAATCTTCTGCAGCCCAACCAAACCTTAAATCACAGCTCTGATCAACGCATGAGACTAATCGTACCAGCAACAAGATATCAGGTACATTTGGGTGTTAATGTGATGGGTCAGCAAATATATTGTGACATTATAGCACTACTTTTTATGCAGTCTGAGCAAAGAGGTGTCAAGGCTATTATAATAAGGGTTACCTGCTTGCCCAGGTCAAGTAGAAAGCCATGTTGGGCTGGTAAATCCCACAACTCAGTTGCCAAAGCAGGCAACTGGTAAAAAAAGAATTCAACTATCAAACTATGTTGATAATTGATTAATCAGTTAAGTAATTTTTCTTGCATAAAGGCAGAAAATGCTATTTTCAGCCCCTCAAATAGAGATTTCCTGCTTTTCTTTTGTTTATTATCATATTAAACTGCATGTCTTTGGGTTTCAGACTGACAAAACAAGACATTTAAGGAGATCACCTCAGACTTTGAGAAAACGGGATGGACATTTCTCACTATTTTCTGACATTTTATACATGTTGCAGCTGTAGATTAAACATGACAATTAACTTAAGTCTTTGTTGTTAATAATAACATAATAAAACAATTTGAAGGGGCAATTAAAAATTTACTTTAGGCAAGTTGATTTCTGATCCAATTGCCCGGCAAGTGAAAAAAATATTAACATTGACCCCTGTGCTTATTTCTCTCTGTCTCAGTTTATGTTGTTACATTAGAGTAAAAGAGTGAGATTGCTGAAGATAGATTACAACACTGACATAAATTTATGCATGTAATCTATTAATTAGCGTTTTGTCATTAAATATAATATTGTGATACTTATACTACTTATAAATATTGTCTACAAATTTGACAGGGAACAGAAAAATGACCATTAGCAAGTATCTCAAGCTCTGTAAAATGTTTGTAAATGCTGTGTAGCTGCGTGAATGCACAAAAACTGTTAAACTCGCAGTCACACATGGTGACATAAGTGCAGACACAGTCTGACACCACATATTTCACATTTAGGCGAAGGCACGCTAAACTGATGAAACATAATGACATGCTCTACATCTGTGGATGTTAGTGGGGGGGGGGGAAACTAGTTCCTGTATTGTCTGACTTTTTTGGGGGGGAGAAATGTCCACTGAGCCACTATGTCAGCTGGTTTTTGGGAGAACGTGACAAATTTGCCTTTATTCATGTGTGTGTTCATGCGACTCTTCGAGGGTCTCCCTCGCTGTTTGCAGAGAGGCAAGAAAAGCGGACAGAGGTAAAGAAACGGAGAGGAGATGAGAGGACAGAGCAATATCACGCTTTTCTTCACCGTTTGCAGCTGTCAGCTGTAACCAAGCATGCGACAATTTGTGTGTGTGCGCGCACACTTTTACATACACATGTGCCCGATGTGATGGAGGAAAAGGTTTTTAGGAGTCGTATGCTGTGGTTTAAATTAGTGGTATTCAATATGGGCGTCAGGACATCTACAGTATGCCAAAAATACCAGGTTGTCTGGTCGCATTTTGCGGTATGGAAGCCAGCATGTTTTTTTTTTTTACTATTCTGACCCACAATCCTTTGTGATGGGTGTATGCGCAAGAGGAGAGGGGTCCCAGAGAACAACCTGATTTCTCTGGGTGGTCCCAACTGGAAAGGGTTGAGAAGCACTGGTCTAAATAACTGCATTTACGTTAGAAGATGCTGGTGTTACCACTAGTCATAGGTGGTTCTAAATGGCCTTTCAACAAGAGGTCTAATTTGTCCTTTTTTCTTGCTGCAAATATATTGGAAATTGCTAAGTTAACAAAGGCCCGTTGACTTAATTTTGACGTATTTCCCGACCTTAGCGTGTGTGTGTACAGGACTAACCGTGGATCTGAAGGGCTCGGGGAATCCTCCGTGCGGTATTCCGATGTATCCCTGCAGGAACTCAACCACAGACAGAGGGAAGGACAACTCATCTGCCCGCTCCTCCACCTCCGCCCTGGTCAGGTTGTTCTGCACCATGAACTGCGCCAGGTCACCCACGATCTTTGAGGACGGAGTCACCTAAAAAAAGGAAGAAAAGACAAGAGTGTGAAGTGTGAGTATTGAACTTATGTACCAAAAATCCATTCTTTTGTTGAGGAAAAGAAAGGAGTTGAGTTAATATGCGCTCAGTTTTGCCATCAGTAAGGTATTTCTATTTCACCACAGACTGAGCACAAGATATTAGAGCACAGTTTCTGCACACAGATGATATCTCAGTTTGCTTAGGACGGGGAGAGGTGCTATTACTTCTCTCTAGAGCGTGACCACTGGCCTTTTAATCTGACAAACATCAGAAAAACTCACACTGAGAGTCTACTCAGGATAATATTACACTTTTATGTAGTTTTATCTTGCTTTTAGTTTTAGTCCAAAAGGCAGAAGTTACAGCAGCTGTTTGTTAGGCTGCACCATTTTTCCGTGTGAGGTCCTGCTGTGAGGTTTCCTGTCAGGTAAGAATGCATGTCCACAATGATTTCAGCAAAAGAGAGAAGTGGTGACAGTCTTTGTTTTAATGAAGATGCTGTCTATGAAGATTAAGTGCTGAGTGACCCGGAGAGGAGAGAGGGCCCGCAGAGCCGGATGAGAAATGAAAAGATGTTTACATCTATACAGTCTCTTTAATCATTTGATTTGGCAGCCATGGACTCAACTACATACGTAGGTCCTCACTGTGAAAACACAATGAACCTGAAAATGAAGAGAGAAGAAGACAGAGCGAGGAAAACATTCATTAAAATCACATGTATTCATTCTTTCATTATTTATAATGGCATATCATTATGGTAATAGCGGTCCCTATTAGCATAATGGTGATAAGTGGAGTCTTTTTTGACTGCCAACAGGACACTGTTGCAAATATCAATTGCACGCATTACTCTACTGTCGTAATGAATGGAGACGCAGATTTAAGGCTTCCTGCTCACTTCCATTTGGTATTTGGACCATTAAAGCAAGATCGAGGTCAATTCATGTGAACCAACAACAATAAAAGTCCTGATTGTCTCCCACGGACATTCCTGTCTCTATTCAGTTCTGAAGGTTTCACTGTAAAATGAGACAGAAGGTCAAAAGGTCCATATAGAGAACAGACAACAGAAATAGTTTCTCATCTCTGAACCCAAACTCAAATTCAAAATTAAGACTAGTCTCACATTTTAGAGCCACCAGCAGACGGCCAGGGGCCATATTACAGATACTTCCCAGCTTGCAGATACTAATTGTTTGGTAACTGTGGTAATTATGGTTAGGACCTCATTTAGGAATAAAACAGTTCCTAAGTCAGTAAAAAAAAGTGTATTACACAAACATCCTAACTTTCCAAAATCTTAAATAAACTGCTCTAACTCTAAGACAACCGTCAAGCTGTCCTGTCCCCCAAACAGCAGGGTTTCCACCTTCAATGTAGAAAAATAAGGGACACAAATCAAACAGAAGGTCTGGGGATCCTCCACCATAAAATTCTGAGCGCCAGATATTTCATTAACTGTTTTCTGGTGAATTTTTGCACACCACTTTGTGTTTTTTATGCACCAATTTCTAAGTCCTCTTACACTCTCTGTGTAAGACGTGAATGACACTGGGTTTTATTTATTTATAAAGCACTTATCGGTCTTTTACCTTCTTACATCAGTTCAATGCTTTCTTTTAATGTGGGCTCTTATCACACTCGAGTCTAGTGTTTGGATTACGCTGCAGGTGCCGGCTGTTTTTTTTTACTGAACTTGGAAAATCCAGTTTTTCATATTGTGCACCTGCAGCATGAAACAACATGCAGAGCAATTTAAAGCTTTCTGCATTTTTATGCATTTTAAATTTAAATATTTAACTGTATCACATTTTACTTCTAGGTGTTCCTGTTTTACCTGATTAATGTGTTCTACATTTTAACTGCTTTTATTCATTATAGATGCTTTTATTTATTTTATTTTTTTACATTTTTAGTTGTGGTTTTATAGCTTTTTACTTCTTGTTGCCACTTTTATGTAAGTTTCTCTTTGTTTTTTTCTGTGTCTAAGTGCTTTTATTTTTTACTGTTTTACTTGGCTACATTGTAAACAAGGTCTCTACCTCAATGTATTTCCGAGTTAAAATAAAGGTTGAATGAATGAACGAATATAAAGGATATATAGAGGCAATATGAGTATTGTAACCATTTAATTTAATATTTCTTTGAGGTGTGACTAAAAAAACTAAAAGAGGTTCTTTTGGTTTTATTTCTCATGTCATTCTAAGCATGTGAAAGCCTAGTGTATGTATTGAAGGAGGGATTGCACAAAAATATGTGACAAATTGCGTATTGATTGTATTGTACTTACATTGTACTGATTCAGTAATGGACAGTGCGTTTTATTTTTCAGTGCAGGACAGCTCACAGAAGCTAATGGTAGTGTTCGCTAACAGTAGCTAACAGTAATGTTAGATAACTGGCTGGTTATTTATTGCTTCATGAAGAGACTGTGCCTGCTATCTTAGCCACACTCTTCTATTTCCCAGGTTAGCATTGTTCTAAAACAGGACAACTCTGGATTTCTCTGTCAATGCATGTTTCAGTATGTTTCAGTGGTTTCAATGATGGTTAGAAACTTGTTAAGCTCGACGAGATGAGAAAAGCAGTGTTGGCTGCTTGGTAACAGGCATAAAATAAATAAATAAATAAATAAATAAAGTGATTTTGGATTGAGCATTCATGATTTCTTTCTGTAATGCCAAATTGGGAAAAAAAAATCCTATTTTAGACACCTCCTATCTTAAAACGAAAGGAAGTTTCTGTAACATGGCCCCAGTGTCTTGTCTTTGAGCCCAATCCACAGTTTGAAGGAGGAATAAACACGGACAGTTGAAGGACTAGAGAGACAAAGAGTGGGCCCACACGCTACACGATGCCTATTTCTGTGGCAATTAGTGCACTCTGCTGATATCAGATGGCACGGAGAGAGAAAAGAAACGAAATGGTGAACAAGTATAGATCAAACTGACATTCCCCAAAGAATTCCCCGACAAAGAACTTGACACCCATTACTACTAAGAGATGTGATGCCAAATTATCCGGAGTTACACATGAAGCGCACACATATGTGTCCGTGCACAAACGCTGCTCTGGGAAAACCACAAACCCTCCTGGGATTTGAGTGCTTATGAGGCTAGCTGAGCTCCTGAGATCACTTAAGTCTTTGAACAACTTGAGTGTGTGTGTTTGTCTAAGTGCCTTTGGTCTCTAGAGATAACAGGACTACCAGTATCTGCTCTAACCTGTTGTAGACAAGAAATGCCAGCAGTGCTAACACATCAGTGTTAATTGACAGAATGCTATACTTAAAGATAAATGG
>JAJHUR010094049.1:0-19340 GCA_027495735.1 Lutjanus campechanus | reverse complement strand
GCTCCTTCTTGCTCCTTTTTTAGGAGCTGTGAGGCCCTTACAGTCTCGTGCAGAGGGTGAGAGCTGTGGTCCATGATTAAATTCCTTCTTGATGTTTAAAGGGGAACTGTTGTGGTGACTGTAAATTGCAAATGTTTTAAAAAGTAGAAGCAAGTAGGACTTTCTGGCAAAACTTCACCTGCTTTCAAGGTGCACAGAGACGAGGAGATTGGCTCAAAAATGTAAAACTCCAGGAACACTTGTAGTATGTTGAAAATAAAGTAGCTCAATGAACTTATTGTTATTATCATACATACATGTGATAATGTCTGTATATCACCCTCCTTCACAGACGTCCAGCAGCTGTTGGTGAGTAAAGAAGAGGTTCTGGACCAGGAGGACCCACCAGTGCCCCCACACATTAAAGAGGAACAGGAGGAGGTTTGGACCTGTCAGGAGGGAGAACAGCTTCAGGAACTGGAGGAGGTGAAGGAGGAGGAGGAGGATGAGAAACCTCAGTCCTCACAGCTTCATGAACAGATGGAAACAGGAGCTGGTGGAGAGGACTGTGGAGGACCAGAACCAGCCAGGAACTCACATCCAGATACTGAAGACAAAACTGAGGACTCTTCTGAGACTGAAGTCAGCGATGAAGACTGGGAGAGCAGTGACCCTCAGTCAGGTTTAAACTCTGTGATCGATCAGAAAGAATCATTTATCTGCTCTGAATGTGGGAAAACATTCGTCCACAAGACGAATCTGAAGAGACACCTGAGGTGTCACAGCGGAGAGAAACCATTCAGCTGCTCCTTCTGCAGTAAAAGTTTCACCCGGAGGGAGCACCTGGTCGCTCACATGAGGTGTCACTCAGGAGAGAAACCGTTCAGCTGTTCGGTCTGTAACACCAGCTTCAGTCATGGCTGGTCGCTGGACAAACACATGAGAGTTCACACCGGAGAGAAACCATTCAGCTGCTCTCTGTGCAGTAAAAGATTCAGACAACGCTCTGATCTGGTCGCTCACTTCAGGATCCACACCGGAGAAAAACCTTTCAGCTGCTCCGTCTGTAACATGAGCTTCACTCAGCGTCACACTCTGGTCCAGCACACGAGGACGCACACGGGACTCAAACCTTTCACCTGCTCGGTCTGCGGGAAGAGGTTCTCACGTAAAGGTCACATGACGAGACACATGGCGGCTCACAGTGGTGAGAAGCCGTTCGGCTGCAGCATCTGTGGGAAAAGCTTCACGTGGCAGTCGCAGTTAAAAAGACACGAGTGTGACGGTGAGAGACATAAAAGCACATGAAGCCACAACGAAACGTTAAAGATGCTGTTTCTTCCCGCCGACATCAGCATGTTGAATATTTGAGACAAAACCAACACGGACGTGTCAGACTGTAAAATACAATAAACACTCACTGAAAAATTAGTTTTGATTTGCTGTTTTCTGTTGATCAGATTGGACCATAAACACTAAATTATTCAGTCCTGACAGGAAGGTGCAGTGTTGTGATCACAACAATTAATGCAAATTCAACCAATCTCCAAGAGTTCTTACAATTTTGTTCAATCACCACAAATTTTCTGCAAATCTGACCAATTATCTTAACTTCCTACAAGTTCCACCAATCACAGCAGCTTCCTGCACAAACGTCGTACATGTACGTCTCAAGCTCTGTGCTAAAGTTGTCAAAGGTTTTTAAATACTTTTTTGATACCACATGATTAAAAACAACACTAACATCTGATTTCATCAACAGAACCAAAGCTTCTTCATTTACAAATCAAACATATTTTATATTTTCATTTTTGGTAAGGTCACTTTATGGTTCACATTGCCATAAACACTGCTATAGAATGTCGACATTTAGACAACAACAATCCCAAAAACTGCCTGTGAAATCCTGGACAGACTGACTGAAGATTAAATGAGATAAAAGAAGTTTTCTATCTAAATGCTGATATCTCACAATCTGATCATACTGTACATGAACATGTTATCTCCTGTTTTAAATCTTAATCACTTTTCTCTCTCCAGGATTTTATTATTTTGGGGATTGTTGCAGCCAAAAATTGTGACATGTTTTACAATGTCATGCAGATGCAAAAAGCAAAAATTGCTTTAAAAACTTTAGATTGTTTTTTCATACACTCCACTGAAAAGGTAAACTTGTTGAAGGGAGAATAAAACTGCTCTTTGTGTCACCAAAAAGGACCAGAATCACAAAACCTCCAACAAAATCTGCTTTGTGTGTAAAGGAACAAGTGCAAGCAAAATCCTGTTGGAGGTTCGGAGAAATGCATATTCAGTCAAAACAGGAAGCACAACGTTTCGAAATACAGAAGTGCAGAGTGTTGATAAATGTCAATAACAATAAGATAAGATAAGATAAGATATTCCTTTATTAGTCCCACAGGGGGGAAATTTCGATGACAAACCTTTTGTTCTTTTCAGAGTTGGAATTTGTGGGAAGTTACGCTGATTGGTTGAATTTGCAGAAAAGTTGCGGTGTTGTAACAGTGATTGGTTGAATTTGCAACATTGCAGCTTCCTGGACAGACTGTTTTCTGTCTTCAAACTGTTGGAAGGAATGAGTGAAAACGCCCAGCAGAGGGCGACACAGCACATGTAATGAAGTTTCAAACACAGAGTTCACTGCAGCTGTACAAACAGCTGACATTGTAGATTTATTACATTTATCATCAATTGATAAAAACCAATATGTGCAAACATAACCAGCATGTAAACAAGTTACAACAGGACAAAACTAAATAATAATATAATAATATAAAAACACACTGCAGTCCCTCACGGATCAGACGGGCTGTTCTTTGGATTGTTGCAACTAAAATGTCTGATTTCACAGCAGCGTCTCTACAAACTTGTGATGCACGATGCTTCGTTTTTAGGCATTTTTTTTGCATTGGAATCGTGAGTGCAAATGAAAATTATAAAAGAAAGTTGCGATTTTGTTTTTGTATAATTCACTGAAAATCAAAGGGAACTCTGCAGCGAGAATAAAACCTCAGTCTGTTGTGAGTGTTCTCAGTAACCGAACACTTCACTTTATTAAGTTACTTTGTATTTTGAACCTTAAAGACCACAGAAGAAGAAGAAGACAACAGTGTAGCACAAATCCATAAAAACATGAATCTTATCATCACTGTCGATCAAAAAATGAACGTCTGACGTGAGAATTTTATCCTGAACAGTTTGAAAATCCTTTAGTGAATTATTTCACATCTTTAACACTTAAAATGAAAAGCAGTAAAATAATAAATAAAACATTTTTTTAAAGTCAGGCTTGGTGAAATCTACCAGCCTCTGGTAGATGCTGGTGCTAATGTTGGACACTGAAGCTGAGGTTTGTAACGTTGGAGAAACCAGCAGGAGTGAGCTGAGTTGGCTGCACTTCCTCTGACATTCTTCTGTGACTACTTCACTGCAGCTTCAGCAGTTTATCTGCTGAGCCTCACAGAAGACTGTTAATACCCAGCATGCCTTGTTGGAAGCAACGCCCCGACTCTGCCTCTGATTGGATAAACTCTTTTAGGCGTTTGCTAAACACTAATGTTTGCCAGGCTATGATGCTAACCAGCACTCTGAACTAGTCATGACGGGACAGAGCGACTCAGCCACAGCAGCTGATGTTTTTGTTCCTGGTTTTGTTCCCTCCTACCTTCACCTCATCCCAACCTGATCCATAACCGGCCCAGACAGGATTGTTGCAGCTACAGACAAGTTCATGTGTCTGTTCATTACAATATGTCTTTGCCTTCATGTTTAATATTTTCTTTTTAAACACAACTAAGTTACCGACATGTGATGCTAAGGTGAGGACCGTTTCGGATCCAGCAGTGAACCACTGTCCATCACAGTGTTTCACAGTGGACACTGTTCTATGCTAGAACCCCAGTCGCACCAGTTTGTGGAGCACAATGGGAACAGAAATGTAAGCTGCCATGGCCGAGTCGCTCTCCTCTTGGCCCTGGGTAGTCTGTAGTACCAGTTAGCATGATAGCTAGGCAAGGGTAGGGGCGGGGCTTCCCATAAGGTATACTGTGTAGGCACATCCAACAAATCAGTTTAGACTCACAGGTGGGCAGGTACAAAGTAAAAGGGCAGGTGTACCATGCAGTCACTTGCTGCCTGTGACAGCTACAGATACCTTTTCATGACTGTATCATCCAACCTACTTGGACTTTATTTTTATTTTTCATTATTACTTTTTTAAACCCGACTCGTTCTTTTTCTCCCTCCAACAATCATCAGTGTTTTCAGTCTCAGATTCTCTGAACTGTCTGTACCAGGTGAATCTTTGGTCACTGAGTGCACCTCAGCTTCTTCCCTGAGTGGACCGCCATGTGTTCTCTCAGATCTTCTCCTCGTTCAAATATTTTACCACAAACTAAGCAAATGAACGGTTTCTCTCCTGTGTGAATTCTCATGTGTACGTTCAGATTTGGCCTGTTACTAAACATTTTGCCACATTCAGAGCAGCTGTACAACAGCGACTGTTTTTCAGCAGCAGTGAATTTCGTCTCACTCACACAGACTTTATTTTTCTTCAAGTTTAAACCTGCCTGAGGTTCTCGAGTCTCCGTCCAGTCACCATCGCTGACATCAGTCTCAGATTCAGAAGCCTCTTCACTCTTGTCATTAGTATCAGGTGTTAAATCTGAATCTGGATTAAAGTTCCTGGCTGGTTCTGGTCCTCCACAGTCCTCTCCATCAGCTTCAGTTTCCATCTGTTCAGTCCGTCTTGTGGACTCACCAACACACTTGTGTCTTTTGACCAGATGACCCCAAGTGAAACTTCTGTGACAAACGTCACAGCTGAACGGTTTCTCTCTTGTGTGGGTTCTCTTGTGTGACAGTAAAGCGTCATACTGTGAAAAAAACATGTTACAAGATGAACAGCAGTAACATTTTTCCCCTGTGTGCTTTTTCAGATGGCTCTGCAGGTGTGCCTTTCGAATAAATCTTTTACCACAAAATAGGCAGCCGAATGGTTTCTCTCCCGTGTGAATCCTCATGTGCACCTTTAGATTTGAACTTGTACAAATTTTTTTACCACACACAGAGCAGCTGAGTCTTTTCCCAAAAGAATTATATCCCTTTTTTTTCAGAAAATTTAAACCTGACTGAGGTTCTCGGCTCTCCTTCATCTCATCATCTTCACTGTCTTCATGACCTGGCTGTAAATGTGTATCTGGATGTGAGTTCCTGTCTGGTCCTGGTCCTCCACAGTCCTCTCCATCAGCTTCTGTTTTCATCTGTTCAGTTTGTCTTTGGTGAAGCTGTGAGGACTGAGGTCTGTCTTCATCATCATCTTCATTCTTCACAGGGACAGGAGTGAATGTGAACTTGGTGATTTCAGCCTCCTCCAGACCTCGAAGCTGCTCTCCCTCCTGGCTGGTCCAGAGTTCCTCCTGTTCGTCTTTAATGTGTGGGGGCTCTGGTGGCTCCTCCTGGTCCAGACTGGGGCTCCACTCCTGCTGCTCCTCAGGGGGAACCTCCTCTTTACTCACTGACAGCTGCTGAATGTCTGCAGGACACAGTAAACACACAGAGACATCACAGAGAAATCACAGCTTGTGATGTTGTCTGTTGTGGCCAGTGGACTTTACTTTGCTGTCGTCTGTTGGGGAAGCAGCATCGGAGCCGGTGAGAGAAACAGACTGAATAAACTCACTCAGAAGGCCGGCTCTGATTGGCTGCAAACTGGACCCATCATGGATAACCCTGATCACCCTCTCCATCACACACTGGACACCCAGCGGAGTTCTTTCTCCAACAGACTGAGACAGCTTCACTGTCACAGGAAATCTGTCCTCCCCCAAACAGTAACACTGATCAATACCTCACCTCTGTCTGACAGACAGGCACTGCTGGTCATCTCTACCTCATCTCTCACTGTCCTCTGAATATAACTGTTCTTCTACTTTACTTTGCATTTTTCATATTTTTGCACAGTGTTGTGGTACACCACTGGTATTTTATATGTGGAGTGGTGTATTCCTGTATATTACTCTGGACAGGCTCCAGCCCCCCGAGACCCTCACGGATAAGAAGTTACAGAAAATGGATGGATGGTACTGCTTACTATCCATCCATCTATCCATCTATCTATCTATCTATCTATCTATCATACAGACTTGTTGAGTATGAACCTCACTCTGGAGCTGATCGATCAGTGATCAGTGTGTGATCAGTGAGTGAGTGTGGCTCCAAACCTGCTCTGTGTAACCGAAGTTGAGGGTTGAAAACAGCGTCCAGTAGTCTCCGTTGTCGCTCGTTCTCCTCTTTTGAACGACAAAGTGTCTCCTCGTACTCTGCTATCGTTCTTTCAAACAGACCAAATATGTCTTCAGCAGCCGCAGTTAGTCGCTGCTTCACCAACGCTCTCAGCATCTCACCTTTAGACATTTTCACTCACAAACTTTCTGTCGATGCGCTCTGTTTCCGGCTAGCATGCTAAGCTAATTTGTGAAGTTTGGAAGTGAAGGTGCGCTTTCGTTCAGTCCTGCTGTTACTGACTCACGTTTGACTTTAATATTTAACTGTAAAATTAGTCCAAAACATGTATTTCAACACTAAAAATAACGAACGTTACGTTATACATTTAGTTTAATACGGAACTGAGTCGTGTCTAGAGGGAACTCTCGCGAGATTTGCGCTGGTTGTTTCTTAATTGTGTTCGTTAAACAAGCTAAATTTCATAAAGTGCCAAGTTCCCGTTGTTCGGATATTTATACATAAGTTTATGGACACTTGGTTAGAGTTAAATAAAGATCACGATTGGAGTTCAAATAATCACTTTCGCCGGTCCAGGGTTACCCGGAAGTACTTGATTGGTATTTTACAGTGGAGCACTGAAGGGGAACCCAAGACCCGCGAAAGATCTCGCGAGAATGATCATTTAAACTGAAACTATGATCCATGAAACCATAATTTTTTAAAAACTCTAATCGGGTGTTTTCAGTCTATAAACTACAGCAACAGTCACTTTATTAAACATCCACACTTTGTAGTTTTTGGCTCAACGAAGAAACGACGCGCACAAAATCTCGTGAGATTACCGCAAATCAAAGGTTCCTTTCTAGACGCGGGCGTCTAAACTGGTTTGAGTGTCGGTGTGAAGTTCTCCAGAGGAGGAACAACATGAGAACCTGCTGGATGTGGTTCTAAAGCTGAAGTGAAGCTGCAGGTTCGTGTTCTTCATGTTCCCTGTTCTGTTAGAGCCGCAACGACTGAGCTAAGCTAACAGGAGCTACTCCATATGCAACCTGTTAGCTGCAGCTAGCCCCTGCTAACAGCTGTTAGCTGTTTCTCCTGGACATTAAAGGGACAGTTCGTATTATTGGCAGTGTGGTTGTATGAAGTTCGGTGTATTTCCTACAGGAGGTGGAGGTCAGTTCGGAGAAGCAGCAGGAGAACCGGTGGAGGAAGTTTGGTTTCATCCCAAGTGTCTTAAATCACAGTCCTGCATCTTTATACGTGTAAAGTTCAAGTCAAACGTTTGAACACCTTCTCCTTCAGTTTTTTCTTTATTTTGACTGTTTCTCTGGATTAATACTGGAGACATCCAAACTATGAAATAACACATGGAATTATGTAGTCAGCAAAACATGTGAACACGAGGAAAAATCTGTTTTATATTTTAGACTCTTAAAAAGCAAATTTACACACATGTATATAATATTTGCATATTACAGTGCATTATGGACCACATATAAGCTGATACTGATATAGGCTAATATAGCTGTGATCCGATATTGGATCAATAATATTGGTTGGGCAGCCCTGTCAGAAGTTTTAACTCTTAACTTGTTTTGACAAACCAGGAGCTGACTGGCTTCAAATACGGAAATGAAAGTGTGTATAGAACTCAGTTTGTTGTCGGGAACACTCACCTTTAGTCACAGGTGCTCCTTTAGCTGACAGAAAGAACTTGTTGTGTTAATTCTTGTGATCACAACATCACAACTTCCTGGAGGAAGTGACATCAGACTTTTGACCATTGAATCTATTTATAAGACAAATATGATTCTCTCCCAACCAACCAAACTACTTTGTGAAAATCAGTGATTTTATCTCACAGGACTCAGGAGTTGTTGGTCTGCTGCTGCCTCCATCTGTTTGTTTGTGTTATTGTGTGACTTCAGTGAATCTGAACTAATAATTTAAAACACTGAAGTCACACAATAACACAAACACACTGACAGATGGTGACAGCAGCAGACCAACAACTGAAGGTAAAACACTGACTGTGAAGAAGAACCTCATAGAACCACACTTCAGTTATATATCACAGTAAGAACCTTGTTATACTGTATTTTCTCTAATAAAAGCTGGTCCTCTTATACAGGCCGGGGGCAGACGTGAGCAGCATGGCCCCCAGACGCAAATTTGACTTCAAGTTCAAAGAGCGAGTGTTGCAGTACGCAGAGGAGACCTCCGGAGAGAAAGCTGCGAGACACTTTAACATCGACTCGAAGAGAATCAGGTACTGGAGGAAACAGAAGGACGAGCTGCTGTCAGCCGACAAGAGGAGAGCTCGACTCGCCGGAGGCGGGAGGAAGAAAGTCAGCGTGGAACTTGAGAGGAAACTGTCAGAGTGGATCTACTCCATGTGGGACCAACACGACTCCGTGTCAGGAAACATGATCATAAACAAAGCGCTGGAGATCTACCCTTCAGTGAAGGACGGGGGTAAGATGTTTGTGGCGAGCCGGGGTTGGCTACAACGGTTTCTGCAACGCAACAACCTCTCACTTCAACGCCGCCACACCAACATGACCCAGACAGACACAGACCTGCTCACTGAGAGACTTGTTTCGTTTGTTGACTGTGTTGGGAAGTCCGTCAGCTCTAAAAAGATCTCAGAGGAGGACATCGTTGCGATGGACGAGACCGCCGTTTGGTTTGATGTACAAGGTGCGAGGGGACATGAGAAGAGCCACTTCACTGTCGTCCTCGCCGCCAAGGCTGATGGCACAAAACTGAAGCCGTATATCGTCTTCAGAGGGGCGGCTGATGAAGTGACGGTGATGCAGCAGCAGGTATCCGGTGCAGTCATCACCACGTCTGTGAACGGCTGGATGAACGACACTCTCACTGCTGATTGGCTGCAGTCTGTGGTGGGAAAATTCAGTCTGACCCCGCGGCTCCTGGTGTGGGACTCGTACCGCTGCCACATCGGTGCCGCCACCAAAGCTGAACTGAAATGTGGCTACGACATCACAGTGGCGGTGATCCCCAGAGGCTGCACGAAGTCTGTCCAACCTGCTGACGTGATGTGGAGACAGACCTTCAAACAGAGTCTGCGGGACGCCTACAATCCGTGGTTGGCGGGAGACGCAGATAAGGAGTATGTTACTGGAGACCATCTGAAAGGTCCCGCCCATCGCCTGCTGGTGGACTGGGTGGTCTCAGCCTGGGACAAACTGGACCAGGATCTGATCAGGACGTCTTTTAAAGTCTGCGGACTGTCGGTTAATCCTGATGGCAGCGAGGACGACCTTGTCCTCTGCTTCAGGGAGGGACAGCCCGGCGCCGCCGGACGGGACGCTCTGACCCGCCTCCGACAGACGAGTCGACAGAACGGTTTCCAGGCAGCTCATGATGAGGAAGATGAAGAGGAGCTGTTTAACAATGAGCTGGTTGTTTTTGATGATGATGAGGAGGAGGATGAAGACTTTGGGGATGAGGACAGTGACCACGTGTCCTGGTTCTGTTTCATTCATCATGGTGAGCATGTTTTATCACATGATCTTCTTCATGTCATGAAATTCTAGATGTTCAAACATCCAAACACACGTTAATAATTGTCTGTCTGTGTTTCAGCTCTACCCTCGAACCACAAGAACCAGGTTCTTATTAAAGAGGAGCAGCAGGAGTGGAGCCCCAGTCTGGACCAGGAGGAGCCACCAGAGCCTCGACACGTTAAAGACGAACAGGGCGAAGTCTGGACCGGTCCGGAAGGAGAGCAGCTCCGAGGGCTGGAGGAGGCTGAAATCACCGAGTTCACCTTCACTCCTGTTCCTGTGAAGAGTGAAGATGATGATGAAGAGAAACCTCAGTCCTCACAGCTTCATCAAAGACAGACTGAACAGATGGAAACAGAAGCTGATGGAGAGGACTGTGGAGGACCAGAACCAGCCAGGACCTCACATCCAGAGAGACATGAAGACTCTTCTGAACCTGAGACTGATGACAGTGACGACTGGACAGAGACCAGAGAACCTCAGTCAGGTTTAAACTCTGAAAATAAGTCTGTGTGAGCAGAGAATCAACATTTAAACTCAGTGTTTCTGCACAGCTGCAGATAAAGATCAGGACACACCAGAAACAGCTGATTTATTGATCTCAACAAACTCACCAGAATCCTTTTTCTTTACAGAAACTAAATAAAACTCAACAAAAACATCTTGGTTTGTTTTCCTGCTGTCTCAACAATCACCAACTCCAGTTTGGTCCAAATAAATCCTGACTTCACGGTGTAAAGGAGCACGGAGCAGCTGCAGCCTCGGCAGCAGCTCTGCAGATCCACTGATTTTATAACATCATGCAGAAAAAATAGGCGAGCCTCTGAATCTCTGGATGAAGTCTGGCTGCTGCCGAGCCTGACGTGCGTGAGCAGAGCTGCAGACAGGTGCTGTGTAGACGCTCTGACCTGCTCATGTGGGAGCTGAAATGAAAACCAGCAGGTAGAGCGATGCACATGTAGTGTGAACCAGCTGTAAGTGCAGTTGAGTGCCCGACATGAACTTTTCTGAACCTGGTTTCATACAGAAAGCTGATAAGGAGTCAGATATTCCACATTCCAAACATTTCAACTGATTTTAACTGATTTATTCCAACTGACAACAGCTCGCTAAGATGAACTAACAGGGCTGCAACTAACAATTACTTTAGACAATTATTGTCTCAACTTATTCCTCCTGTCCCAGTGGATCACAGTCGCTTGTTATCACGCTGTGCAAAGACTTATCTTTACTTTCAGACAGTGCAGCTTTAAGACTGTGGTGATTTTATTCTGCAACAACTGAAAGTTTAATTTGTAATAAATCAAACTTTGATTGTTTTTACACATGATGCACAGGAGAGTTATTTATGCTGCTGAGTGAAATCATTTTCCTTTTTTAATTTCTCTATACGAGTGTACTTACAGCCAACTATGTAAAGTCCACATTGATTAACGTCACTGTGAGATTAAAGTCATTTGTAACCTGTAACTGACTGACGTTCATGTGTTGGTGATAGTTGGCGTCTCAGTCCTGCTCTCAGGTAATTGGTTGGTGAAGATCACATGATGAAGTCCACTGTTACCTGCAGAGTCTCTGGAGCAGCAACAGAACCAGCAGCCAGTGTTTCCTTTTTGAATTTAGACTTTATATTAAACTTCAGGAAATTAAGCTCTGAATTAGAAACAGACACAAAGACACTGAATCAAATTAATGAAGAAATCTAATAATCTGCCTCCGTCCTCCTTCAGGCGTGGAGCTGCCGTGTCTACTGTCGAACACTAGATGGCAGTAAGTCAACATCTGCTCCACATTCTCCACCTCGTTCTGGTTTCACTGAACAATCTTCACGATCCAAACTGGAAGAAAATAAAATCAGGATGAAACTGAAATTTTCTGAGTGAAAAGTGATTATAAAAAAGTTACAATATTTGATGAATTAAGCTGTAATATTTTATGATTAAACTAAATAAGACATCAGTATAAAAATATGTACTAATGCAGCTTTATTGAGCAGAAAAACCTCTGAGGAAACAAACAGCTGCTGTTTCTGACGTCTGTATGCAGAATATATCAGACTTTCAGGACCACTTAATCTGATATCGGGTTTTCATTAATTCATTGATTAATTCATTTCATTGATCAAAGTTATACTGATCTTTTTTTAAGAAAAAAGGGGGATCTTGTTCTTTCTGGTTTGTTTTGTTTTGCCTTATTTAAAAATATGAAACTGAGAGAACTTTGTTAATTTTAGATTCTGTACCAACGTCTCCAGCAATAAAAATACTGAAGAATAAAAAAAGAAAGTAAGAAAAAACAGTGATTGAGAAGTTTCTGTATTTAACTTCACTTCTCAACACCTACTGAGTGATTTAACACCGAACATGTTTTTTGACGCCCTGATGCTGCCGATGGTTGATGTTGACACTAAATCTGGAGGCCAAAGTACATTTTTGGTGGCCCAAATTCAAACGGTAACACTCTTGTTGTCGTCTCTTCCCGTGAGTCAATGATGTGGTGTTTTCAGAAAACACTGAACTAAAATGTTGGAGGAATCAGTTTGTGGGTCGATGTGCCTGTTTCACTTGTTTTCATACGTTTTGTTTTATGTTTTGAGTTTGTGTTGATTGAACTTTGTGAACGAACATCCGAGACTTTAAACATCAGAGTTTGACTCAGTTTGATGCTCAAGTGATGAAAAGAGGGAAGAATAATTCAGAAATAAGAAACCTTCATGAAAAGTTTCTTACTTTTGTTTTTGAACTCAGTATTAAGTTATTTAAGTATTTGACCCAAAACTTAGTTCATAAAAAACTTTCATCTCAAATGTGCTTATTGAAGATGTGTATAAGAGACAGGTTTTTACACATGATGCACAGGAGAGTTATTTATGCTGCTGAGTGAAATCATTTTCCTTTTTTAATTTCTCTATACGAGTGTACTTACAGCCAACTATGTAAAGTCCACATTGATTAACGTCACTGTGAGATTAAAGTCATTTGTAACCTGTAACTGACTGACGTTCATGTGTTGGTGATAGTTGGCGTCTCAGTCCTGCTCTCAGGTAATTGGTTGGTGAAGATCACATGATGAAGTCCACTGTTACCTGCAGAGTCTCTGGAGCAGCAACAAAACCAGCAGCCAGTGTTTCCTTTTTGAATTTCGACTTTATATTAAACTTCAGGAAATTAAGCTCTGAATTAGAAACAGACACAAAGACACTGAATCAAATTAATGAAGAAATCTAATAATCTGCCTCCGTCCTCCTTCAGGCGTGGAGCTGCCGTGTCTACTGTCGAACACTAGATGGCAGTAAGTCAACATCTGCTCCACATTCTCCACCTCGTTCTGGTTTCACTGAACAATCTTCACGATCCAAACTGGAAGAAAATAAAATCAGGATGAAACTGAAATTTTCTGAGTGAAAAGTGATTATAAAAAAGTTACAATATTTGATGAATTAAGCTGTAATATTTTATGATTAAACTAAATAAGACATCAGTATAAAAATATGTACTAATGCAGCTTTATTGAGCAGAAAAACCTCTGAGGAAACAAACAGCTGCTGTTTCTGACGTCTGTATGCAGAATATATCAGACTTTCAGGACCACTTAATCTGATATCGGGTTTTCATTAATCATTGATCACTATTTCAAAATTAATGAATATTGTTTTTTGACGCCTTGATGCTGCCGATGGTTGATGTTGACACTAAATCTGGAGGCCAAAGTACATTTTTGGTGGCCCAAATTCAAACGGTAACACTCTTGTTGTCGTCTCTTCCCGTGAGTCAATGATGTGGTGTTTTCAGAAAACACTGAACTAAAATGTTGGAGGAATCAGTTTGTGGGTCGATGTGCCTGTTTCACTTGTTTTCATACGTTTTGTTTTATGTTTTGAGTTTGTGTTGATTGAACTTTGTGAACGAACATCCGAGACTTTAAACATCAGAGTTTGACTCAGTTTGATGCTCAAGTGATGAAAAGACGGAAGAATAATTCAGAAATAAGAAACCTTCATGAAAAGTTTCTTACTTTTGTTTTTGAACTCAGTATTAAGTTATTTAAGTATTTGACCCAAAACTTAGTTCATAAAAAACTTTCATCTCAAATGTGCTTATTGACGACACGTCTCACAATCAGTGATTTCCTCTTTTATAATGAAGCACAGATGGTTTGATTTGATTTTGATTCTAATTATTTATTTCAAATATTAAATGTGTGTGTGTAGGAAAAAACAAAAAATAAATAAATAATGAACAGACTTTGAATGAGAAATATAAATGATTAACATTTGATGTCTGAAAACGAGCAGGAAGAAGTGACAGACCGTCCAGCCCGACCACAAATCTATACTAATCCATCAATAATCAATCTATTACAGTCTATTAATCAAGAACACTATAAAAACAATTAAAGTTGAGAAAACTCTTCATTTCAAGGCAAATGTTTTGTATCAAACTCAAAATATTAAGGTTTGAAATAAATATGATCCTTGAGTTTAGTTTTATTTACATTTTCAGATTTCGAGTAAATTCATTAAAGTACATGTGATTAATGGTTAATATGATATTTAAGTTGCAACCATTTAATTTTCGAGCGCCCAAATAATGATGAATCAGGTGAATAATTTTGAAATACGTGTTTCCAAAACTCAAAGATTCAAGTTTGTCTAAAGAAGAAAAATAAATGACGAATCAATAAAAGATTATAAATCGGTGAGTTCAGTTAAGACAGTTGACAAGAAATTGTGTTTTCTCACTTTATTTATTTTATTTTATTTTTTTTACGGTGAATAGTATTGAGTTTCAATAGATTCTTATTTTGAGTTCACTGAAGTCTCTTCAAAAGAAAAGCAGCAAATCTTTCACTGAGCTCAGATGTTTCTCCTTGAGGAGCAACAAGAGTTTAATTTGACCACTGAGACAAATTTAAGATTTAATTTAAGAGTTTTCTTTGGGATCTCACTGTTAGCTCAAGAGCTGATTATTCAAGATAAACCTAAGGTCAGTGCAGTAAAACAAAAAAGAAAATTTTAGAATCTTAAATTGGGCTCAGATTAGTCTCAGGTTGAGACGAGACAAAAGCTGTTTCTCTGAAGCCGAATTTAAGAAGAATGAGAAATTGTCAGCACCTTAAATTAAGCTCATTTATGTCTGGGAGACTTAGGCTAGACTAAGATAAGTTCTTATTTTGAACTTTTCCTTTCTGTTAGTAAAATGATCACACTGATGGTCGAGGAGACTGAAAACAGGAAACATGTATTATTCAGTGGAATAAACAGTGAGCTGGGCTTGGGACAGCGTTGCTATTAATTCCTCACATCTTTAATAGATAATTCGTATTGTTTATAAATCTGATGTAAAGTTCACCCGAGGCTGCAGTACCTCGACATAATCAGCAGGAAATCACTTAAGTCAAGACTAGACTTGATCATTTCAATTTCAAAGTAAGGTTTTATAAATAACTACTTATACTTGGTTTTCTGCTGAAGTCAAACTTAAAATCAAAATTGATTTAATTCCATGTTAGATGAGGCCTCCGGATGTGAGTTCCTGGCTGGTTCTGGTCCTTCACAGTCCGCTCCATCAGCTTCTGTTCCCATCATCTCTTTAAAGACACTTGTGACTTTTGACTTGATAATACCACGTGAATCTTTTGTCACAAACACTGCAGCTGTATCGTTTTTCCCCCGTGTGGATCACCATGTGCTGTGTCAGGTATCTTTCAATTGCAAATCTTTTACAACAAAACAAGCAGCCATAGGGTTTCTCTCTGGTGTGAGTTCTCATGTGTGCCTTCAGACGGTGCTTACTGACAAACCCTCTCCCACACTGAGAGCAGCTGAATGATTTGCCGACAGTATGAAGCTGTGGGGACTCGCTGCCACACTTGTGACTTTTGAGCTGACAACGCCAAGTGAATCTTTCCCCACAAACGCTGCAGCTGAATGGTTTCTCCCCTGTGTGGGTTCTCATGTGAGACTTTAAATGTGCGTTCCGTGAAAAACATTTATGACAAAGTGAACAGCTGAAAAGTTTTTCTCCTGTGTGGGCTCTCACGTGTCTCTTCAGATCAAATTTGCAGTCAAATCGTTCCCCACACTCAGAACAGCTGAATGGTTTCTCGTCAGTGTCATTATTGTCATCATGTTTCAGAAAGTTTAAACCTGACTGAGGTTCTCTGGACTCATCCCAGTCACCATCACTGACTTCAGTCTCAGGCTCAGAAGAGTCTGCAGTCTTGTCTTTAGTAAAAGGTTGTAAAAGTGTATTTAGATGTGAGATCCTGGCTGCTTCTGGTCCTCCACAGTCCTCTCCATCACCTTCTGTTTTTATCTGTTCAGTGGAGCTGCTGGTTGGAGGTTCTGTCTCTCTGTTTTCCTCAGTTTGACTCTGATGAAGTTGTGACGATGGACGACTAACACACTGATGGTTTTTCTGCTGACAACGCCAAGTGACTCCTCTGTCACAAACGCTGCAGCTGAACAGTTTCTCTCCTGTGTGATGGGTCATGTGTTGTGTCAGGCTTGTCTTGTGTGTAAATTTTTTACCACAAACAGGACAACTGAATGGTTTCTCTCCCGTGTGAATTCTCAT
This sequence comes from Lutjanus campechanus, assembly GCA_027495735.1. Classification (NCBI taxonomy): domain Eukaryota; kingdom Metazoa; phylum Chordata; class Actinopteri; order Lutjaniformes; family Lutjanidae; genus Lutjanus; species Lutjanus campechanus. Next base: position 3,010 of record JAJHUR010094049.1, on the reverse strand, counting down.
GTGTTTCAGTTTTGTTTTGCAACTGAATGTTTTTACAAACTCCAAACTGAATGACTTCTCATCAGTGTTACATCTCAAGTCACTTACTGGGACATGAGAGTTTAAACCTGACTGAGGTTCTCTGGTCTCCTTCCAACCGTCACTGGTTTCAGTCTCAGAAGAGTCTTCAGTCTTGTTGTCAGTATCAGGTGTTAAATGTGTATCTGGGTGTGAGTTCCTGTCTGGTTCTGGTCCTCCACAGTCCTTTCCACCAGCTTCTGTTTCCATCTGATGAAGCTGTGAGGACTGAGGTTTCTCCTCATCATCTTCTTCATTCTTCACAGGGACAGGAGTGAATGTGAACTTGGTGATTTCAGCCTCCTCCAGACCTTGAAGCTGCTCTCCTTCATGATTGGTCCAGACTTCCTCCTGTTCCTCTTTAATGTGTTTGAGCTCTGGGTCCTCCTGGTCCAGACTGGGGTTCCACTCCTGCTGCTCTTCTTCACCAGCTGTCTCTTTAGGGGCATCTGAGGCTGAAACACAAACATACAACATTTCATGTGAATCTTAACAATACTGTGGTAATTATCGTGTTGAGTTACGAATCGTCTTCGGTCTGTAGTGTTTTCTCTCTGGTTTCTGAGGAAAACATCTTGGACTTTGAGAAACACTGATCAACATTTTTCACCATTTTCTCACATTTTATGGACCAAATAACTAATCAATCAAGAAAGTAATCAGCTGATTGATCAATAATGTTACAGTAAAGACTTGAAAAATATTTTTCCACTGATAAGATTGTGACAGGATTGATTAAGCTGGGGAAATGATCGAGAGATTAATCGACATTGAAAATGATTGTTAGTTGTAGCCCTAAGTAAAATAATAATAATAATTATTATTGTTATTATTATTATTGTTGTTGTTGTTAACCATTAGTATTATTAGTGACTGCAGACAGACAGGCTGTGTGTAGGTGAAGCAGGTGTCGGAACAGCTGAGCCTGGGCGATAAATGTATTGACAACAGATACATCATCAATAGCAATAAGAAAATAGTTTGATAAACAGTTCAGTAGTTTCACTTCCATCCAAACCATCATGAAAGACGATCATGGAGCTACGAGCGACACGTGAACAGCCAATCATTGAGCAGACGTGTTGTTCAGCTGCAGAAACAGTTTGGGCTGAAAACCTGAGTGCAGATGATAAAGATCAGCTCACCAGCAGGTTTTTGTTTTTCTGTCAGAGGTTGAGGGGCTCAGACATCAGGAGGGAGCTGCTTCGTGTTAAAAGAAGCCTGTGGAGGAGGTTCAGGCGGCATATGTTGATCTGTAGAGCGGGACACCACCTGTTTAGTGGCATGTTCTGATGTCTACAGTGGTGTCATGTTCCACTGGCACATGTCACTTCCTAACGGCAGGTGTCACCTTCATGCGTGTCCACTACAGACACACACAGCGCGGTACAGATCATCACTGAAGCAATCAGGAGATATTTTCCTGATCAGACATCTGTCACACAGGGTTTATTAAATAAGGTGTAAATGTTAAATTAATGTTCTTTATGAGTCTGTTTCTGAGGATTATGATTGAATACAATATTTAAATAATGAGAAATGTTTTTCATATTTATGTCGAGTAAATTAGTTGTTATATTCATCTAATAATATTTTTTAAAAATTAATAATAAATCAGCTGCAGCCCCTCACACCAACTCCTTTTATTTTGAAATCTGGATTTATTATCCAGCCTGTGTTCAGTAGTGATGTAACAGTCAGTAAACAGACAGTAAACAGACAGTAAACAGTCAGTAAACAGTCATTAATAAACAGTCAGTAAACAGTCAGTAAACAACAGTCATTAATAAACAGTCAGTAAACAGTAAACAGCCAGTAAACAGTCATTAATAAACAGTCAGTAAACAGTGTGGCAGCCTGTTTCCTGTCACACTGAGTGGTTCAGTTACCGTAAAGTAGAGAATAGAGGCGCTCTGCTGTTTGCTGTCAGTAGATCCAGAGTGTGAGTAGTGATCAGTGTGTGATCAGAGCTGATCGATCAGTGATCAGTGTGTGATCAGTGAGTGAGTGTGGCTCCAAACCTGCTCTGTGTAACCGAAGTTGAGGGTTGAAAACAGCGTCCAGTAGTCTCCGTTGTCGCTCGTTCTCCTCTTTTGAACGACAAAGTGTCTCCTCGTACTCTGCTATCGTTCTTTCAAACAGACCAAATATGTCTTCAGCAGCCGCAGTTAGTCGCTGCTTCACCAACGCTCTCAGCATCTCACCTTTAGACATTTTCACACTCACACTCACACCGAGACTCTGACACACTCACACACACAGTTTATTCTCACACACACTTTATAATCACAGATATGAGCGCGTTGTCAAGCTTAACAAGCTAGACGCCATCTTGCAGGTCGTGTCTCTATGGTAACCCCAAAGCTGCGAGAGATCTCGCGAGAGTGACAGTTTTAATCTAAATCTGATCTTTGTTTGACTCTGATCAGGTGTTTTCTGTCCATAAACCTGCACAGATTTGAACCACAGACACAGACACATTATGAAACTTTATTCATCTGTAAAACGAGCACAATTTTGGAACAACTCACACAACTCTCGCGAGACTTTAGAAACACCAAGGGTTCCCTTCTAGACACGAACGTTTTTCCTCCAACTTCAATCAATAAATTCATTGCATGGACTAAATTGTTCATGTTCCAGTTTTTTTTCACAGAATAAAAACAATATTAAAATAAATTAAATGTACAACAAATGAAGTAAAGGAGAGAATAAAAGCAAAATCATTCAGGTTCTGATTAATAACTGTAGTAAATCTGAGTGTTCAATAACAGTCGAATCAAAACATGTACAAAGGAGAATTGTTTGTCGTGTCAGGTTTTATTTCTGAAAATATTGATATGCTCGTTAATATTTTCAGTTGTCTCTATCACATATGGGAATACACAGGCTTTGGAGTAATGGATTACATGTAACGGGATTACGTATCTGTTTAAGGTAATTGTGTTCTAGT
>JAJHUR010094047.1:0-15756 GCA_027495735.1 Lutjanus campechanus | reverse complement strand
GAATGTCATTATTTACAGACTGTGGAATCTTATCTTTTTTTAGTTGTTGTAGACCTGAGCTGATCTATTCTGCTGCATATCAATGTGTCTGTTACTTGCAGTGGGACACATTGGTACATTTTCTTTCGTACTGAACCGATGAAGTGCAGTATTTCTCATTTTTTTAGCTTGTCTGTGCTTTGATCTAATATGAGATTGTATAGCTACTGTAAAAGTGTTTTATCATGTGAACATATCTACACAAAGTAAATATACAGCCTGTTCCAGTGAGGCATTTGACGGCATCTGTATTCCAATAATGTGATAAGGAACACAACAACCCCACAGCTACTGAAACATCCCCAGAAAACATCTATTACAGTGACTGTGTGTGTGTGTGTGTGTGTGTCTGTGTCTGCATGTGTGTCAGGTGCTCTTTGTAGCCTTCACTACCATATGTTTCCTGTTATTTGCACCTTTTTTGGTCTGACCAACCCCACATATCCCAGACGGGTTTCTTGCACATGCACACACACACACACTCACTCACACACAAGGCACAAAATAATTTATAATTTACAGACAAACCACAGACCACACACACAGTTTCCTGCTCGGAGCGGTCACCAGGTGAAATCTGTCACTGTGTGATGTTGTTTTCCAGGAGCTGTTATTTCCTTCTTTCATGTTGTTTTTGGATTCACTGTGTTCCCTCCATCTATTTCAAGAGGTGGACAGACTGCGTGTGTTGTCTTACTTGCTATGCTTTCTTTCTTGTTGTCTGGAGTGACGTTGTGTCTGGGTAAGATCAGGTGTTTTTTTTATTTCTAGAGGTTAGAGTCAGGAGTTAGGTAAGCAAGAAAGAGTGAGAGAGAGCAGGGTAACCTGTCGATTTGATCACCAGCTTGATATGTCAAGAGGAGTAGGAAAGAACGTCAATATGTGTGTGTGTGTGTGTGTGTGATAAGGGTGTTAATATTAAATGTGGGTTATTACCAGCTGTGGCAGAGTGGCTAGTTTTGTATTAACCCTTCACCTGAATCTGTGCGTGTGTGTGTGTAATCATGGCAAAATGTGGTCCTGTGGTCTTTGTAGACCTACGTAGATTTTTGTCAACATGACAGTGTTACAGCGGTGCAAGATGCAGCCACTAAACCTGGCTGGTGTGTAACTGAGATGAAAATGAAGACAGAATGTGAAGATGGGTGTGGTCCAACCCATGAGTACTGAGTTCATAGAGTTGGGTGGATATGTTCACATTTTCCAACCAGCCACCACTGGCTCTGCAACTGACAGTTGCTGATATGTTTGCACAGGTCAAAAGTCAACTTCACGTCGACATTGTAATGTTCAACGTTGACTACATACATTATGAGTGTGCATAGACATGGATGCAAACTGTAACTTGACTAGTTTGTGGTTGCATCGGGCAGTTGTGGTGGCATTGCAGTAGGTGCTTCAAAACGGTTTCCTGGTGGGAATCTTTACTCTACTGAATGGCCTCTCCTAGTTAACTCTGTGAGTTAATTAGAAGAAGTCATTCAGACTTAATGAACAAAAACAAAATAAAGCTCACCTAAACCTGGTGAGTCAATCACCAACTCTGGTTTGGTCGAAATAAATCCATAAATCCGATAGTCCCTGAATAGGCTGTACATAGCCATCATAAAATGGTACATACAGATAAGAATTCAGCAGCTACTGATATATGCAAGGCAGAACAGAAAGACAGGTCAGGCTATTTAAATTATGTACGCAGTCTGTGTCCCCAACCTGTCTCCTGTCCAGGTGAACACTAGTTGCCTCCATTGATACACAGTGAGGAGTTTCACCTTGGGAGTTTCATGCTGTTTCCTGCAGATTGCCCCGTCCCTGCAAAACACATGTCCTGAACAACCTGTAGGAGTCATGCCGGCACTGGTGCGTGATTGGCAGTGTTTCCACCTGTGAGCTCTGCCAACTCTGTTTGTGGCACAGGCTGAGCCAGATACACTGCTGCCAGGAACTGAAGCTTGGTGAAAGCAGGTGATTATTTTAACACTATCCCCTCACAGCACGGAGGACCAGGGTGCAAATGTAGGTTTTATGTTCTCTCCATGTTCCCAGTTTACGACATGATGTTCTGATAAAACCGTGTAAAATAAGATCGCCCACTTCTGATACACAAGAAACCCATAGTCTCTGGGGCTCCTCTGTATGAAAACATGCTATTGATGCCAAAGACTAAAATTGGTCCAGTTGTTGGATGACAGTTGTTTCTTCTGCAAGTGTTTCTTAAATAAAACAAGAGATCAATTGTTTCAGATGGTAAACATGTCTATTTTATTTTATTTATTTTATTTTATGAATTATTATTTTATATATATATATATATATTGTAACTCATGCGTATCATATCTGTTTGCAATTTTAGTGAGTTAGTTAGTCAGCTATAGTTTCAGTAGCAGAAGAATGAAGCCTTGTTTTGATCCGCTCCTGTTTGTCCTGTTAAAGTTAGTTCATATGCTGTTAATACAAACTCAACACTTCCTGTATCCTTTTCAGATTAAAAGCCCAAACCAACACCTCATTTTCTATCAAGGCTATTATTGTGAAACATTTGAAGGAACGTGTTGTAAAAACTCTTGACTTGAGTGACTTGCAACTCCACGTACAAAATGTGTCTTGGCATTGTCTTGCTGAAATAAGCAGGGGTGTCTCTGAAAAAGATGTCCTCTGGATGGCAGCATGTGTTGCTTCAAAACCTGTATGTATCTAACAGCATTAATGGGGCCTTCAAAGATGTGACAAGTTAGCCATGTCATGGACACTAACACACTCCCATGCCATCACACTGCTGGTGCTAGAAGTTAGTGCTAGTAACAATCGATGGTCCTTTCTGCTTCAGCCTGGAGGACACAATGTCCAAGATCTAAAATGTGGACTCGTCAGACTTCAGCACACTTTTCCTGTGAGTGAGTGCAACTCCAATATTCACTTCCCTTTTATTTCTCTTTTGGTCTCTACCAACTCCTGGTACCATAGCAGCTAAATGTTATAACATGTCGCAGGGCAGAGGGTGTTAAGTGGGTTTATCTGACCACTTTGTGCTGAAAGCTGCTCCCAAATATGTCTGGAAACAGCACTGATATGAGCAGTGAAAGTGAACTAAAACAAAGTGTCCCAAAAACCAAAACAATGAGCTTAAAAACTCTCGTTCATGGACTCTTAATCAGGTGCAGCTGAGTAACCTCTGACACCTAGTGGTAGAAATTGGTATTACTGGTCAGGTTCGGCTTAATATCCAACTAACCTACAATACAGCTACACCTGCTGCTATGGCAAAACAAAAAACGACTGGTATCAGTCAATGTGCCTCACGGACGATCAGCAATTGAGAATGGGGGAGATCCTATAATTTTGCCACTTTCATTTGTATATGTTTGAACCTCTTTGTGCATGCTGTTAGCATAGCCTATATAAATTGGAACAACACATGGAATATTTCATCTATCAGGAGAAGTGAATGATATGACAAAAAGTATTGGCATGCTAATATTTTATTGGCTGGCTGCAGCTACCTGGACCCATGGTGAAATGCTGTGTTATTGATATAGCAGACAGTGGTGGGTGGTTCAGGAAAAAGCAAGTAAGGTCAGTCTAGAGAATGATTTGAATTTCCTGTTGGTACCATGTGGAATCAAACCACATGGAATAAGCAGGAATCATGCCTGCATTCTCACTCACAGCTGTGACTCAACATCCACAAAACTGCCATCCAATTATGCATGTGCGTGTCTGTCTGTGTGTGTTTGTGTGTATGCGACAGAAGATCCAGTAGTTTCACAAAGAAAACCCGACTAGAATATGTCACTTGGGAGGCAAAGCTCTTAATCTCATTTAAATGCGGCTCAAATCTGTGTTTTCCTCTGTCTTGTTGATGTTTGCAGTTTTCTTTATGCAGGGTTTGGCGTGTTGTATGTCTGTATGTGAGTTTTATGTGTTTACTTAGGCATGTTTTGTTTGTTACAGGAGTGTGTGTGTGTGTGTGTGTGTGTGTATATGTGTGCGCGTGCTTGGGTAAGCTCTTTAAGCTTGTGCGCCAGGTAATTCAGGTAATTGAATAGTCTGTAAGAATAAAGTGCACCATGAGGTTCCTGTGCTGCCAGAACAAACTCTTTTACAGCTAATACCTACACACATGCACAAACACACACACACGCACGCAGACACAGCAGTGAATCACTTCCATCAAATTAAAGTGACTCCGGCGCCTCAGGGCTCGTGTTATTTGTTTCTTCCTGTACCCCTCTCCGTCTTCCTTTCTCTCGCTGATCCCTTTTGCCCTGTTCTCTGCCAATATGATGCTGCTACAAATGAAATTTCCCAAGCTCGACTTTTCAGGAACTTAAAAAAAAAAAAAATCTTGTGTGCTTGTCTCCGTCCTTTTTAGAAGTCATGAGTAAAACTTTAAAAAAAAACACCTTAGACGGTGTTTCATGAATCCAAGGGCCATAAAATAGAGCACAAAGCACAATAAAGCATCCCATTCCCCTTCAAAAGCAGTTGTAACATGTCAGTAGGAATAAACAGCACCCTGTCTCTGCAGTATTTCACAAAGAATTTCACTCGCTCCTTGAATCATAATATGGAGAAGCCTGCAGTAGCCACACACAGACAGACAAGACACACACACACACACACACACACACACACACACACACACTCACACACACACACCTCACTTCTTGACTTGCACTTTAAGTTAATCATTTATTTAATGGAACAGTTTGGATCTGAGAATGTCATTTTTATTGGACTATTTTAAATGTGCGAGTGAGGACCCACAAGTACGACTGTCCTTTTTCTCCTTATGTCTGCAGATTCCTCACATACGGTCTTTCTCCATTATTCAAAAGAAATATCTAATATTCATACCTAAATGAAAGCTGTTCTATAATGTAGTGTGAAAGAAGGGGGAAGATGGGAGCAAGGGACAAGGAGGACGGATGGGACTGGAGGTCTAGAAGGACGGAGAAATGATGGGGTGTGTGTGTGTGTGTGTGTGTGTGTGTGTATGTGTGTGCATTGTGGATGGGCGACTGCTTATGTCTGTGTTTGAGTGAATTTTGAAAGAAAAACTTGTGAGGAATCAACCAAAGTGAATACAAAGAGAGAAGTAAAGTTGAAGTGACGAAGTCAGACCACCCACACATATTGAAACAAACTCCACGCACCTCTCATCCTTGGAAACGAGATGTCATGTGGTGTTTGGAGCACTGCAGCAAAAACAAAAAGAAAAAAAGATCACTTTAAAATGATTGTGAATAATGAAATTGGGTGCAACAATAAACTGACATGGTGACACATTTGTTTTTGTTTTTTTTACCTTCTGTTAGACGTTGACCAGAGAAAAAGAGACGAGGCCTTTCTTTTTCAAAAGAAAGGACAGATTGACAGCGCTCCTCCCATTCATTCCTGCTGCATGTCGGCTCAGCGTGTGTGATGGAGGGCAGCGCTGTCTTGCTACATCGTGTCTCAGTTATGGGTCATATTCTCACAATTCTTTCCTACACGCCTCAATGACTTCATCAGCTCTCCTCCACCTCCTCATCATCTGTCTGTGTGTCGCTTTTTCTGCGTCTGTCTGTCTCGCTAAAAACCTTCTCTCTGTCTCAAGGCTTGTCTGTTTGTGTCTGCTTCTCTCCATCAATTCCCCGAACTCTTCCTGTCCAGGGCCGTCTTGTTTCGCGTCAAGTACAACCTCGTCCTCATTGTGCCTGTTTGTCTTTTAGTCAATTCATCCAACCTTTTCCATCCTAAACATTGTCCAGGCTGATTAACTGTGATGAGCCTCCACCCTAAATTAGATCATGCTTTGCGCTTAACTTTTTTCTTTTGCACGTTTTTCACTACAAAAAGAACCGAGCTTTAACTTTTGATGGATGACAACATGCTGCGGGTGGCCAAAGTCAACCTCAGCTCATATGGGCACAAACAATTTGATAATAATGCATGATAAAATTCATATTACAACAGCTGCAGAGACTGTGGACAGCCTGAGGGAGGAGGAGAAGGAAAATTGATTTCTCTTGAGGGTTCCTTTTTCTGACCTTTATCTAAATTGAACTCTTGGTGGTGAGCTAAGCTGTGGTTAAAGGGTCAGGTCACCCAAATTACAAAAAGCATTTTCCCATTTAATGTAGCTTCCTCCCTTCCCTTGCTGTCTCCATACAAACAGTCTCCTTGAAAGGTGCTGTCCTCCTGACAATCCATGCTGAAACTACCCAATAGATGAAGGGTACAGTGTAATACCCTTAAAAGGGCTTTTAAGATCTGTTTACTCTTCATGAGAAGTAATACTCAGTCTGTAACCTTGATGATGTTTTCTCAGCTTGGGCTTGAACTTAACAGTTTTTAAAATATAGCACATCACAACCTGGAGTTGTGTGGTTTAAAATAAGTGGACATCTAGGAGGCAGAGGAGTCTAAAGAAGGCCACGAAGCTACGAAGCCACACTGTTGTAACACATGCAGAATGTTTCTTGGCATTGTCTTGCTGAAATAAGCAGGGATGTCTCTGAAAAAGATGTCCTCTGGATGGCAGCAAATGTTGCTCCAAAACCTGCATGGACCTTTCAGCATTAATGGGGCCTTCAAAGATGTGACAGTTAGCCACATCATGGACACTAGCACACTCTCATACCATCACAGCTGCTGGTGGTTGAAGTTAGCGCTCGTAACAATCTAGATGGTCTTTTCTGCTTTAGCCTAGAGGACACAACGTCCAAGAACAATCTAAAATGTGGACTAATCAGACCTCAGCACACTTTTCCTTGTGAGCACAAGTCCAACATTCATTCTCCTTTCATCTCTCTTTTGGTCTCTACCAACCCCTGGCTCCATAGCAGCTAAATGCTATATTATGTTCACCAAGTAAATGCTAACTTTGTCCATGTGCCATCGGAGGCTGGGCAGAGAGTGTTAAGTGGGTTTATCTGATCAATTTGTGCTGAAAACTGCTCCCAGATGTGTCTGAAAACAGCACTAATAAGAGCAGTGAAAGTGAGCTAAAAGGAAGTGGCCTGAAAACCAAAACAATGAGCTGAAAAATGCCTTAAAACTCTGTAGAGGTGAGGGGAACTGCACAGTCTGGTGAAAATTCTTTGTGGGTTCGTCACAGTGAGAGACACCTTTCTCATTACATGTAGTCATTTGATAGATCGTTAATATTAAAATTGCAAAACCAGTCCAGTGGCTATAATATTCAATGGGTGAAGTCTTAAGCAGCCTAATATGTTAGTCTTCATATTCCTCAAAAAAAGGCCTTGTTGTAGTACAGTCTCCTCTAAAGTGCAGCTCCTGTCCCCAGAGTAAATTCTCAAGCCTTTCCCGCAACCACCAACCAAAGAGATATGAAAATGGGTTTGAGAAGCACAGTAAGTGCTGGAAGGTATTATGTATGTTAAAGACCACCGCCCATGACTAATACATGATGGTGAGATTGAAAATCGACAGTCCCTTGAACATTACTTCCAGAACTGCACTTAAAGTAACCATCAGAGAAGGGGAATGTGGGAAATGACAAATGGGATATAAAAAATAAAAGAAGATAGAGGTGGAGATATCAAAACAGGGGTTGGAATAAAAGTCCTCAGATGTTTCCCTCCATCTTTTATGGTTTAATTTCCTGGTTTCCCGGGTAACAGCATGGTGGCGATTTGTCCTGATAAAAAATACAAAGAAAGCATCATGGGACAGAGAGGATGAGAGAAACAAGGAGAAATCAATGAGGAAGACAAAAATGATGTAAATGGGAAATTCATGTGAAACATGTCCAGATCAAAAGGAAAGTGAGATAGTCGCACAAGGAAGTCTAGTGCCATTTAGAGTTCTGTATGTTTAAGGGGGAAAAGAAACATGGCCTGAGAGCAGCATAATCTGTAAGACAAAGCGAGTTGACATTTTGTGTATGTGTGCCTGTGTGTGTTTGTGCTTTTGCCCTAAAGGAAAAGATAAGAAGCTGCTGACAGACACAAAAACAGCCTTGTAGGAATGATGGGTTCAAACCCTCTCCGTCTCTCTGACCTTCTCTCTCTCTCTTCTGATTGATCTGCCTTTCCCTATAGTCTCTCTCTATTTACCTCTCTTCTTTAACCTTAATCTTAATTCTGCTCACTCTTGTTTATCTCGCTGTATGTTTCCTATTCAATCTTTCTCATCTCTCTGGGGACTGAGAGGAGGCTACTTTGTTTTGTTGCGTCTCTTTCTCGTAGGATAACTCAAAAGGTAGTCCATGGACGGACGGACGGACGGACGGATGGATGGACAGACACATGACTGACTTGTTGGCAGCCTATGAGATGTGACTGGATGGCTGTATGAGGGACACTGCTGTGTAATGATAACAGCCCAGGAAAGGTTGCCACAGCAACGTTTGAGACAGGAAACAGCCTTGGGAGATATAGAAAAGGACTTGAATGAAAAGGCAGGCGAGATGATATTTTCATTTTAAGTGATGACTCCTTTTCTGTCCTTTTCGATCATCATCTTGCCAATATACTTTGTTTTTGCCCTCTTAGTCTGTGTTGTTTTTTTGGGAGAGAGAATGTGAGGGGTGGTTATATTACTTTAGTCAGCCACAAAGTGTGCGCTTTTCACAGTCTGGACCAACTCTACTGTGAAGAATGCAGGAAGACACTGTAGTAACTTTTTTTTCCTGTTCTGTGGCAGCGAACTCAATACAAGGCCTTTTAGTTGCTATAATGCTGCACACACTGAACAGTTGACTTAACAGCTGAAAGTTAAACTTAATTACCCCTAACTATAGCATGAAGCACTTTTATGTGGTTGTGTGCTGATACTTCTGTCACTGACACCTCCCACAACAAACTTGCTAGACCGCATCACATACATAGGCTTCCCACATCTTCCTTAAGGTGGGTGGGGGCAGGACTGGCTGGCAGATCAAAAAAGGGCGGCCGCTAACACATAAAACATGATGATGATGGCTAACGTAATGAGATATTGATGTGGTTTTTGTTTGTTTTTCTATTCAGGTGAATGTGCGTGTAATTATGTGTTCGTGTTTGGGTACTCACACACTCATGTGTGTGTGTGCATACAAATAGGCATGTAGGTATCATGTATATGCAGTATATCCAGTTGTTGTATAATGTATCCTCCAACCTAAACCTAAATCTAGCAGTTTATTTAATGATATCCTTTGAAATAATACACAAGCGACTTTTTTTTATTTCTATTATTTTTATTGTATTATTACTTATTTTCTGATGTTGTGGCTGTTGTTTTCTTGACTGTTTTTGTTTTATTTTTCTTTCTTTATCTTTTCTTTTTTCTGTCTTGACATGTATGAAAATAATCTTCAAAGGATAAAAAAATGCAACAGAACACACTACGCCTCACCGAGTAAATTCAATATTAAAATTAAGTTAACATACAACGGCATCTTTATTTATGGTCCTTTCAAACGGCAATGAAATTTATTAATATGTGGCAATTTTACAACTGTTTTTTCCTGCTTTGCTGCAGAATTGCAGCAGGGTTGCTTCAGTATCATGGGGGCATTGGCAAAATGCAATGCCGCTCCCGCAGATGGCACCTATGATAACATCATTGAGAGCATGTTAGCATTGCTGGCATTAGCATTTAGCTTAAAGCATTACTGTCTTGAAGTACAGCTTCACACAGCCGTCACCATGAATATAAAGTAGAGTTTTAGTCTTCTTAACTTACATATGTCAAACTCTGCAATCATACAACTCTGTTCAGCTGTCCACTGATGTGAATGCTTTGAATCTGAAAAATGGGAAACTGTCCAAACTGTAAAATCATCCCATAATGTGACATAAATCAGCTAAATCGCTGCCCACGTTGTTGGTTTTTCAGCAGTTTTTATTTATAGCTATGGTGTTGTGCTCAATGATAGCTGTTTTTCAGTTTGGAAAAACAACCACACCAAGCAATATTCCCAGTTTTCCCAGTATGAGCTACTGGGGCACCATCTTTGTGAGTCAGAGCCAGAAAAATGGCCACAAAATTGGCAGCAAGCATAAATTAAAGTGACAACTCTTAAATCAGCAGGTTTCTTCAATTGATGCAACAGTTGCTCCAGGCAACCACTAATGCAACTCTGTGTTGATTAGCGATTGGCCACTTGCTACTGATTGGTTAGGGAAAAATAACTGCTCCCAAGCAGAAACCCAGTAATGTGGACGCAAACTCAGATTGAATGACAATTCATTGTGATTATCAGGCTACCTAAACCTTTCCCATGAGCCTTAACTGCTGTTGACTCACAGGATCACAGCAAAGACTATAATTGGTAGAAATTTGACTGGCACAATTATATTGCCTCTCCTTAACTTACCGTAAAACTGATACATTGGTCTTAAAATCACATCTCTGGTTTCCATGGTGACCTGTTTGCTCCACGTGTGCTGTGTGCAAGAATGTATCTGACAGCAAACTCTTTATTTTACTTTTCTTCTTGTTCTCTCCATAGTTGTTTTCATTCTTTGTTACTTCTCTCACAGCTCTTTTTTCAGTGTGAGGTACCCACTGTAACAGAGCACATTTTCTAATACACTCCACAGTTGATCAAACACAATCCTTCTACAGTATCATATAAAAGTACTGCACAGTCAAATATCTGATGAAAGCATTTTTTGGTGGGGAAAAAATCAAAGCACTGTAGGCGGTAATGCTAGAAACACTTTATTTATCAAGACAACCAGCTGATATTTTTAATAAAACAACAGAGAAAAACACAATAAATTATTTAAGTAAAGCATACATTTTTGTCATGAATATTTTTCCAAATGCAACAAAGCAGGTTGACTTTTTTTTTTGCTAAAACTAACACCAATAACTCTTCTCTGAGCTGGAAATATGACAGTACATCTCCACAATCCTGAAGCTGAAACTCTGGACAAAATCTTACTGAAAGCATGATAATCGGAAATTTCCCTTAAAGGTGTAATGTAGGTGGTTTCAATGCTGTTAACTGATGTGAATAAATGGAAAAAATCCAAACAGTTACATGAGCAGGTTTAAATGTCTGATATCGAAGTACATGTGGTTCTATTGTAAAGAAGTGGAAGTGAAAAAAAAATGGTTATGAGGAAAAAGAGGAATGTCACTTTGGAGCGTACAACAATGGAATGTGCTGATAACACCAGAAAACTGGCAGACACAGGATGTATACACACACACACACACACACACACACACACACACGCACACACACACACACACACGCACACACACACACACCCCTCACAACCTTTATTTTAAGGCGTGTGCGTAAGTCTGTCATTATAATCATGTCATTACACCTGTCATGTCGTTTATGAATCATGATGACTGTTGTCATTAAGTGTCATTCATAACTGCTGTCTGTCCATCAGCTCGCATTAACTCTGTGAGAAAATCACCTTGGTACTGTACTCTGTCGTACCACTTTGGTTAAAGTCCAGGAGACTATTCATAACACTGTTACAAAACCATTTGACAATATAATAAAACTGAATGACATCTTTATGACAAGTCCAAAATGTACCACTTTACTTGAGGTCGAGGTAAATATTAATGACACACTTTTAACAGTCTCATGACCGTCAGTGTCAAAACCAACCACATACGACTGAATGTAATGTTAAAACATAAAGCTAAGTAGTTTCATTAAGTCTGATAATGTCGTCATGTTGTCATGGCATTTTTGTCGTTGTTAATGTCAAATTGTCATAACAGAGACATTTTTGTCTTAGTTTGTCATTTTCATAACAAAGGCATCTCAAACAATGTCAACATTGCATTAAAAATAACAACAAATGACACTTAATGACAACATGTATTCATAAACATTCAAATAGACCCCTTCATATTCATGGCAGGGCTCATGACATGATTATGACAGTGTAATGACAGTTTTATGCACACTCTAGCCATTGGTACAGTAACTTAACATTTTGTAGCAAAGCATCTTGGAAAATGACATGTTACCTAATCACCATCTGGCTCGTTAGCTACTGAAGTTATTACAGGGTAATTTACCTGCTAACGATCCCCTGTGAAATTTGAGCAAATCACCAGCTCTGTATGAGCTTTGTGTTGATATGTGTTTCAAAATGCAAAATGCAGGAACTTTTGCAAGAGATCAGAAGACAACAAGCTCTACAGCAAAGTGAGGCTGATTTATTTTAGGTGAACTGCAGCCAAAAACAACTGTCTGGGCTTGTTTAACTACATCTAAGGGGTCTTAAAACTGGTAGCCCACTGTGGAGTCCAACTAGCCTTGTGGGGACCTCTTTGAATGTTAAGACAAGAGGCCTCATTTATAAAATGGACTAATGACTAATTTTGATCTTAAGTATGATTTAAACAGAAATCAAAAATTAAGTATACTTATAAAAATCTTGCTTTGACATGTTGCCTTGCTTCAATCTCCTCTACCATTGTCATGATCTGAACTTCCCAAAAGGTTTGCTTTCTCTTTTGGTCCATGGCTACTTCTGACTAAACCCTCATTGCTGAGTTTTGGAGATGTCAGTCGTAGAAATGTCTGCCTTCTCTTGAATATAACACCAGTGTTTCTTTCTGGAAATCATGACCCAGTTACTCAAAATAATATAGACTTTGTTGTGAGCAGTTTCATGGAGGATTTTTTTTCTTTCTAGTAGAAAGAAAGCAATTCTGGTAGATTCTAATGTAGAGAGAAAGTAGTTCTTACATGAAATTGTTCAGAACAAGGTTGGTGGAATATTTTAAATAACTGGGTGATGATTTCTGGAAAGAGAAATTCCTTTGTTGAGTTGTTCAAATGTATTTTTATTCTGCTTTGAGCAGTATAAGCTGAGTGCCATTTAGTCATATTATATATGCGAGGAAAAGGCCAACATCTCTATGGACATATCTCCAAAACTTGGTATCTTTTATAAATCAAACTTAAGCACACCATCAGAAATGATCTTAAGACTAAGTTCAAGTACAAATCTAAGATCATTTTTATAATGAGGTCCTTGGTTTTAGGGTTAGAATTAGTTTTAGGTTAGGGTAAGGGGCTTGGAAATGCATTTTATCAATGACAGGTCCCCGCAAATATAGTAACACAAGTCTGTATATGTGTGTGTGCAGGGTGTCTTGGATAAATTACTGGAATATCACTACTGCACAAGCTGACACAACTTTGGAATATTTAACAGTGTTTTGTATCCCACGCCTGCTGAATAACACCCGTGACTTACAGTACACACATGCACATAAAAGCGCTGCTGGCAGACAGCTGATCGGGTTTCACTGTGACCGAGGAATCGTCTCAGTGTCCAGTTAGTCTTTTTTGTCTCTCTTTAGAACAAAAGTAGTGCGTAAAATCATATTTTCTCTGTGTAAATCCAGCGTGTAAGCGAGTCTTAGCATGCGATGGTGGGACACGGGAGGTGATGATGGAGAGATGACAGATGACGGTGTCTTTTATTTCTCACAGCTGGGTCATGTGTATGGAAATGATAAGCAGTTTGAATTCTTGCTCTCGGGCTTTGATACTCTAGCTACCTACACACACACACACGGATGTACACACACATGCACAGTCACATGCTGACCATTCACATGCTTGTATTTGCTGCCAGCTCTCACAGACTGTTGGTAACCCTCCACCCCTTAAACAAAAGAACCTCTTCCTGATTTGTTGCAGGCAGACTCACACACACATACACACGCATAAACAGTCATGTTTCCATCACTTTAGAGAACATTACTTCCATTCATTTCCTGGAGACTTGCCCAAATTCTACCAATAGCCACTACTTGGCTAACCTTAACCCCTTATCCTAAGGGGACAATTCACCCCAAAATCAAAAATGCTATTTTTCCTCTGGCTTGAAGTGCTATTTATTGATCTAAACTGTTTTGGCGTGAGTTGCTGAATTTTGGAGATATCAGCTGCAGAGATGTTGACTTTTTCTATATAATATAATATAAATATGATAATATGACTAACTGGTATTCGGCTTGTGTTGCTCAAGGCAGCATACAAGTACATTTAAAAAACTCGACAGTAATTTTGTCTTTCCAGAAATCATGACCCAGTTACTTAAGATATTGCACAAACTTTGTTCTGAGCAGTTTCATGTAGGAACTACTGTCTTTCTATGGTAGAATCTACCAGCATTACTTTCTTTCTTCTAGAAAGAAAACTGTTCTGACATGAAACTGCTCACAACAGAGTCTGTGGAATATTTTGAGTAACTGGGTCTTACTTTCCAGAAAAAAATTACGCTGGTGCTCAAAGCACCAAAAAAAGTACATTTGAAAAATTCTACACCAGAGTGTCCTCAAGTCACATTATTTGCAAGAGAAGGTCGACATCTCCATGACCAATATAAGCAAAACTCAAGAACTCACGCCAAAACAATCTAGATGGATAAATAGCAATGCAAGATTGATTTGATTTAGGGGTGAACTGTCCCTTTAACCTAAATTTAATCTTGCTCTAATAAACCATCATAAACCAAGTCTTCACCCTGACATTCATGATTTATGTTATGGGGACTTGCCTTTGGTCCCCATAAGGAAAGCAAGTCCCCACTATGTGAGTGTGTTAACACATTTATGTCTCTACAGTAATCCATGTACACACACACACACACACACACACCACACTTAAGTATCAGTTGTATTTTCAGTAGAGACCAAGAACATCACTCTAATTCCCACAGATCTCTTTTTTTACTGTGCTGTTGCTGCAAAGCAGTGGGTCACAATGTGATACATACGAGCATCTACATGAGGGAAAAAAAAGCAGCGTGCCAAAAAAAAGAGGAAAAATCAGGCGAGCTGAATACATGAACATGCTGATTGAACCCGCTGAAGTAGCTGCAATCTTTTATGTGCTGTATCTCGAAAGTGGCTCCTCTCTCAGCTCTCATCCAGGAGCGCTGGTAATCTACAAATAGGCGGCTTGCTTGATTGTCCCTTTTCTGTCAGCCCCCTCTTCTATAAAAAAAAAAAAAAAACTCTGACTCTCTTCCTGAGGGGCTGTCTCTTTTTCCTCTTTAGCGTTTAGGGGTCTAAGGATCACAGTTTTATCCGCGTTAGCAGAATTCCGGTTAGCTGTTGGAATGCCAGGAACGCTCAGAAAACTGGGCAGAGTGCGGCGGCCTCATCTGACATCTCCTTTGATGTGTTAGAGGGTGAGTGATGGAGGGGGAAAGTGTGTGTGTGTGTGTGTATTAGTGAAGGAGTGTCAAAGAAAGAAAAGGATCAGGACGCATATGTGGATGGAAGGATAGAGAAAAGGAAGCGTTTATATACGCAGACAGGAATATTTGCCCAACAAAGGAAGGCTGCACTGAAAAATAGAGCAGAATTCAGTATAAATAACTAGTTTTTATCTTTAGGTAGGCGTGGAAGCCTAGAGTTGAATGTGTTTGTGTATTAGTGTGCAATTCAGATCTGGAGGGTTGTGGTTAGCCTAATTTCACATCAAGATAAAGTGTTATTTTGGTTTACACTTCCTCCAACCCCTCTCCCTCCCGCCGTCTGTCTCACGCTCACTCATCTCAGCGTGCTCCTGGCAGGAGAAGTGCCTGAAGTTTCTCGAAAAAGTCTTATTATAACACGAAGAAATGCAAATATATGCACATGAAATAGGAATAGAAAACAGTTTACACAGCAGTTGGAGTCAGTTTCAATTCAGTCAAGTTGGCACCCAGTGAACTCCTTTAATCAAAATGAAAGTTCAATTCAATATGGGTGTTGTTTAGTCATAATGTGGTA
>JAJHUR010094046.1:0-15804 GCA_027495735.1 Lutjanus campechanus | reverse complement strand
AGTAAAGCTGATGTTAAAATTGCAGTTTTGCAAAGGGAGTCATGGTGCACATGCAAACAAGCAAGCCTCACCTGCCCCGCGCGGTCCGGGGCGCTCCAGGACACTCTGGTGCGCTCCGGTGTGCTTTGGTAAAAAGTCTGACAGCGCCTGTGCTCTGTTTCTATCACTCTTCTCTGCTTCCATCCCAGTTAATTTTGTGGTTTGTGGTGATTTAGAGACTCAGTTTGTACAGTTTATAGACTGCCATGCTGTTGCATTACTATGTGTAGAATGACGAAGCTAAAAAAAACAGTGCAATGATGTCACAAGGATTTTTTTTATTAAAGTAAATGCTCCAGCTACTATAAAATATTTTTATAATTCCCCTTATTTGTAATTTCCTTTTGGAATGTTATTGCTGTGTATTTTCTGCCTGTTTTATCTTGTTATTGAGGGAAAACGGAAGGAAAAAGAAAATGACTTCTCGACCGGAAGAATCTCGGATGACTGAGGGGTCTCTGACCAATAATTTCCATCTTTGACTTTCAAGCGGCAGCCCTATTTAAAACACATGAATTCTGCAAATGTACTGCTGGCTGGTAGTTTCCAGGGTCTCACCTCATCAGCACACTTGTGGTTCTCCGGTGTCTTTGTCAGATGCTGCAAGTGAAATATCCCCAAGAGCAGCAAAATCACAGCCCTATACATGTGCCACTGCTGGAGGTACAAATGTTGTCTGACTAGAAATATGGCACCTGTGGTGGAAAATTATTTGCGTCCCAATGCAATCACAGAAACAAATCACATCTGCCTTACACACACACACACACACTTTGACGTTGACATTTGGTAAATCAGTAAGTGCTACATTGGCCACTGATATTTAAAAGGAAAAACACAGTGACAGTACACTGCTACATTTGACTGTAGGTTCAATTAAAAGATAGTTTGGAACAGCAAGGTAAGAGGTTCCATTCAATAGAGCACTTATGAGCTGTATATTACTGCAGGATATGAGCGATAACAGGATTAATTTTACAGATGGACTTAGAAGGTACACGCTCTCTGTTCATTCACACATTTCCACTCAATCACAAATACCATGTTGACTCACTCATTTAACTCAGGTTGTTCAAGAGCTGTTGATAATTACAGAAAATCCATGGACAACATATATTTAATTGGAGAAAACAAGGTTGCGTTATGAATCTATTAAGCCAATTACAATCAAACAGAGGAAACACTGGGTTGTTTCAGGATTTATCGCTATGAAAGTAGCTTAAGGACCACAGTGAAGCTATAAGCCTCTGTAGGCTTTTGTGATTTCTTCCCACAGTGGTTGAAATTCCTGCTGGTTTGCTGCACAAGTGCCCAGATGAGCTTTGGGTATCTGTAGTCGCAGCAGTGGGATCATAGTGACCAATAAGATAGCAGGGTGAGTATTTCTCAAACCTTCACCACTCTTTTTGTTAATATTCTGAAAAAATTAGTGGGTTCTATGATTTTTCTATATGTTTATTATATTTATTTATATAAAATGTGACAATTTTGCATTGGACCCTCAATGGACAAAATAAGGCGCCCTAAAGAGGTCCCTTCAGTTGACAAAATGTAGTAAAGTGCTACAAATTGTGATAAAGTGCCCTCTCGAGTGCCCTTAATTGGAAAAAAGGGGTAAAGTGCTCTCTAGAGTGCCCTTCAATGGACAAAAAATGTGATAAAGTGTCCTTTAGAGTGCCCTTCAGTGGACAAAAATTGTAAAGTGCCACAAATTGTGATAAAGTGCCCTCTAGAGTGCCCTTCATTGGAAAAAAAAAAAAAGCGGGTAAAGTACCCTCTAGAGTGCCCTTCAGCGGACAAAATGTGGTAAATCGCCCTCTAGATTGGGCTCATGTTTTTCACACCTCCCACTCAGACAACCTGACTCCGCCACTGGTCTGCATCACCACTGCCTCCTCTTACTCAGAGAAAAGCGTGCTTTAACCCAGTGGTTGTCAAACTTGTTCTGGTATGCCGCCTTTCAGAAGCCGAAAAAAGTTCATTCCCCCCACCTCAACAGGATTCAAGTTGAATTTTAGTGGAATAAAGGCCCGCATGGCATCGGCATGCAAATTATTAAAATCTCTGTTTATAACTGTGTGCTTTCGGATCTCATCCTTCGAGATCCTGCCTCAGTTTTCCTGTCTGTTGAGGCTCTGGTTAAAGCTGTATGCTGGCTGATGCTCACAGATTCCTTCACCTTTGGTCTGCAGAGCTCTGTCATGATAATCTGCTTGGATAAAACTAAGACAATAGAATCCACATTTCCAATCCTGTGTTGTACTTTAAGGCAAACAAAAGCCTTTGCTAGTCAAACTGTTGCCCCAAAGGATTTTGAATTTGTATAGAGTATGGGCTTTTTTATCCATTTGTGTTGCTATAAGCCTGTCTCCCACCTGTTTAACCTAAATCATGATAGATTTGATAACCCATTATAACCCATTATATACTAGACAGCTGATTTTATTTTGGTCTGACTTTTCATCTAGTGCCACCATGAGTGTAAGACTGTATGGTGACATTCCAATCTCAGCGGTATTTTTTATTTATGGTTAATTGGCAAATGTTAGCATGCTAAACAAAGATGGCTAACATGGTAAACATTACCACATGTTAGTATTGCATAGGAGCATGCTAGTCTGCTGCTTAGCATTCAGCTCAAAGCACCACAGTGCTTAATGGTGTGTTTGATTTAAACTGGGAAGTCAGAATTTCCAAGTTCCCAGTTTGAAATTTCAACAGGAACACCCCCTTTAAGTCGGATTTCAAATCGGAAAATCAAAGGAAACTCAGCAACCCCACCCTCAAAATTCAATATGGCTGCTCTGTGCTTCAACAGTAGTGAAACCTGCACATTGGTGCTTGTGTCTCATATCAGTTGTACAGACAGTGAGGTCTGTGGATGTGTTGCTATAGTGCTTGTATGCACAAAATATCACAGAATGCGTTGTAATAAAGCACAAAAGTTTTTTTTTTCCCAACAGAGGTAAATGGAATACACCATTAATGGGGCCTCACAGAGCTGCAAGCATGGTTGCAGACTAAACACAGACGATTAACATGATATGTATTGCCACATGTTAAAATTGGGAGCATAGCCTGCTGACATTAACATTCAGCTCAAAGCACCACAGTGCCTAATGGTGTGTTACATGTGAACTGGGGAGTCAGAATTTCCAAGTTCCCAGTTGAAATTTCAACTGAAATGGGATGTCCAGCTCAGACAGTTGCTGTAATGAAGGCTGTTTATTAGCACTTCTGTCTTTTGTGTCTCCTTAAATGAGCTGAACACACAGTACTGTCCAACTTATACCTGTTGACCTGATGCTATGGTGTTTGTATGCGCAAAATACTGCAGAATGCATTATTGTTGAGCACAAAAAAGTTTTTTTGTGTGCTTGTTGTACTGGAACACAGATGTAACGTCATTTCTACCTCCAACTTCCGCCCTCTGAGGTAAATTGAATACAAGGTTAGTGCAGCCTCACAGAGCTGCTAGCATGACTGTAGACTGTGTGTTCTGTTTTAAGTGCGAAGTTTGAATTTCTGAGCTTTCAGCTGAAAAATTCAACTGGAAAACACTCTGATGTCGGATTTCTGACTCAAAAAGTCCGAAGAACCTCACTAACCCTGAGCTAAAAATCCAAGATGGCTGCTCTGTTCATCAAAAGTAATGAAGGCTATTTAATAGCATTCCTGTCTTTTGTTTCGCTCTCTAGTTGTACGCAGTGCTCTCCAGCTTCTATGCACATGTTGCTATGGTGTTTGTATGCGTTTTCGGTGTACTTGTCCTGGAACAGGCTCAACTCAGGTTTGATGTTATTCCCTGTTCCCACTTTCGAGTAGAGGCTGACATCCCTGTGGGATTCTGTTGTCATTCTTCAGGGACTGGATGGGAATTCTTTTCTTACTCTGTCTTGGGACTGGGATCGGACAATCCAACTTCCAACCTTTGAGGTAAATGGAACACACCATAAGTCTTGCTTGCCTTAACACTCACTATGCCACAATGTTTAATTTGAAAGACGCACAAAACCCTGAAATATTCAACTACAATGAGAACATTTTTCTGACACTATTTGTCTCTTTTTTTCAGTCTAAATAACCAAATTTATGTTAATTACCATATCAAGAGTATCAAATTGGGCAAATGGGATGCCCAACTGCAGAACAGTAACTTCTTTATGAGCGTAGCTGGCAGTGGCAGTAGCAGCCAAAAGCTTCACTGAATATTGAAAAATGATAATAAGTTTAACAAAAAAACAAAAACAATATCTTTTAGTGTGTCGCAATTCTAATTCGGTATTTGCTGGTTTTACTGAACCTGTGCACCCCAATCTCAGACAAGCCAATGGATCACTGTCTTTAGCGAACAGCAGCAAGGTGGAAAAACAGAGAGAGGCGAAGAGTGTGTGTGAGAGAGAGGAAAGTGTCTGTTTTGTTTCACGGGTGACTGCAATTCCCCTTTTGTTTCCTGCTCAGAGCCTGGTGGATTGGAAACACATTTTCACCAAAAGTCTGCACCTCATCCCTGAAGGCTCACACACAAGCACACACACACACACACACAGGCACAGGTGGAGACACACACACACACACACACACACACACACACACACACACACACACACACACACACAACAGAAAAACACACACTAATTCACTTGACTCTCTTCTTTACTCACACACACACTTCCTGCCTCACACAAACAGCCAAAGGCCAGTGGTAAGCAGCCATTTGCTTTAGCCCACCGTCCTGATAATCAACCTCTAATCAAGGGCTTATAGGATCGTTAAGGCTCGTTAGGGCTCGTTAGGCGTTGATTTATACACTGTGTATGGATGGCTCCAACCCACTGCCTCATATTCATGGGGACATTAGGAGATGGACATTGGCATTTGCATTGATATATTGCTCTTGCGTCCTCCAGCCTCTTCACTGGCTCTGTGTTTGTGTACGTGCGCGTGTTTCCGTCTTCCTCCTCAACAGCTGTGTGCAGAATAATAATCTTGATCTTATCCTGTAATTTGCTAATTACCATAATCACGCAAGACATCTTGAGGGAAATCACACACGAGCGCAGACACACGCACGCGCGCACAGACATAAACACTAACATGCAAACACTTTTATTGAGGTGTAATTGCCTCCGGCCAGCTGATAGGTGTCATCTCAGCTTAATATCCCTTTTGTGTGAGATCGCGCACTCCTCGACGTCAGTTTGTGTGCATGTGGGGTGTCCCGACAGGTGAGAGTGTGCGACACTGCAAAGTCAAAGAGCCTCTGAGGCGAGATTTTAATTTGGCGGTGGCGACAATAAGTGTTTTCAGCAGCACAAATGTCGACACAGAATGGTGGTATCAGTGTTGTTAAAGGGCTACAAAGGTGTGGCAAATTAAAAAAGGCTGTGAAGGTGTCTGTGTATCAGCCGTAAATTACTGATACCTGACACTTAATTACAGCTCAACATAATGTGATTTCAGATTAATAGCTTTGGTTTTTTTCCCATTTTCTTCGCACATAAGAAATAATAATGGTGACACTTTATTTTACAGTACAGTAATAAGATGTTGTAATGGTCTGGGGATGCCTGGAGTGCCACTAACTTTCTCAAGGTATGAGTCAGTATTTACTTATTTATTTTTTAAATTAGTCAACTGCACATAAGGCTCAAAATCATAGCATGTTAAACAAACAAACAAAACTCCTTTCAAACAACACAATACCACCGCAGATAGCTTTACGTTTAAATAATTCTGTTGAGGTAAATCATAGGCAAACAACAGCACCGGAGAACTCAGAGGAATCAGTCCCTTCCCGAAAACCCAAAATCCAGTCCGTATTTTCAACCAAAAAAAAATTCCCTCAACAAAATTCACTTCCTGTTCAACAATTCATTTCAGTTAAATCCAGTGCAAATTTGCATATTTGAGCAGATATGAGCAATTAAATCTTTAACTGTATCACATTTTACTTTCAGGTGTTTCTGTTTTAGCTGGTTCATACATCTTAAATTTGAACTGTTTTTTATTTATTCTTAAAATTTTATTGTGGCTTTTATTATTTTTTTTTTTTTTACTTCTTGCTGCCACTTTTATGTAGGTTTCACATTGGTGTTTTGTTGTGTCTTGGAGCTTTTATTTTCATTGTTTTACTTGACTGAGTGAAAATCTGCAGTAAACTGGGAGAAATACAGAAGAATCCCAGGAGGAAATAGGTAGCGGGCAATGAAAATCTCCTGGGGAAAGTGTGAGTGTTGGCAAGTATACTAGTAAGAGATGTAACAAACTGTACTTTTGTATCAAATTAGACAAAAACTAGAAATTATATGTTTTTTATTAGACAGTGTTAGACCCTTATTAGACTTTATTAGAGATTAATTAGGGGCACATTACAATAGATCTGTACTGTAACTTAAGTGTATTATTGTCCACTGTTAGACTTTGGGTAATTATTGACATATTAAAACAGAACTGTACTGTAAATTTAAGGGTGAATTCAAAATTCAAAATTGCAGGGTAGAGTAATATTTTGTCTGTGGGTGACTGCACAGACTTAGTGTAATACTGTGGGCAGATGATGTGATTTAATCAAAGAAGTAGGCATCGGTCTGCTGCTCTGCTAATATTATGGGACCAGCCAAAGAGGGTGTGTGTCAAGTAGCAGGGATGTGATTTCACTTGACTTTACAACACAGTTCTATTGTAATGGGCCCCAATTACTCTCTAATTACATTTCTTTACTTTTTTTTTTAACAACTGCGAAGACACATTTCTTGAAACCTTCACCCTTTTCTCAAAACTGCAAACACAAAAGCAAATCTTCAAACTACATTCACAAAACCTCTGATTCTTCTGGCAAAATCAAACAGTGCTTTCAGATCACACAGCCAGTCGTTACATAAACACTACTGAGTATAAAATACTGTAAACACATTTTGCATCTTTGAAAAAATATCTACAATAAAACAGTCGTACACAGAACATATTGTATACTGTAAGTACTGCAGTGTGTAATACAGACGATGGATTCATTCAGCCTCAGCATCACGTCTTTGTGCTGGTTCAGGCCAGAGGACTTTGTTTACATCACAAGCAACATTCTCTCTTGCCAGGCAACAGAGGAAAAACCCTCTGGTGTGCCGGATCAAGCCTTGACAAGAATCCACACCTATCACTGCAGACCAAGTCCACTGGCTGTTTCTACAGGCAGAGGGGTTTCAGGCAATCTACCACCATCCACCTCCATTCAGAGAAAATCTATTTTATTGGGTTTAGGATAGGTGAGTATGCAGGAAGAAACTGGTGAATTGGTTAATTCACATCATTAGAAACAAGTGTGAACAGTTTTGAGTTGTGTGTGACCAGTGATAGTTGTGTTGCAGTTGCGTTCAGCTTGTATTCACCATTTTGTAACGTAAGAGCATTACAGTAGAAAATGGTTTAATAAATGTGTTTAGGGCACTGAGCGTTTGGTTCAGAGAATAGGATTTACTGTTGTATTGTGTCCCTAATTACCCTCTATTAAAGTTTAATAGGAGTCTACAAAAGGGTCTAATACTGTTAAAGAAAGAAAATATTATTTCTGTTTTTTAATTTGTGTCAACTTTCATTTTCATTTGGGTTTAAACCTATTGGGCAATATTACATTAAATAAGGGGATAATGAACCGCGAGCAGGCCACCACACAGAACAAGTCCCAACCGGTCGCCACAGGAACCCTGAAGGGGCCCAGACCAGAACAATGACCTGCACCACACATCAATCCACCTATTATATATCTACCTACATTAACAATTTTTAAATTATTTTGAGGTTCAGAAACCGTCCCATTGCTCCTCCAGAGTCTATGATCAGAACTGCAACCCGAAGCAAACGGCCAGCTACACATAGAAACAGCCTGCTGTAATGAAACAACAGTGTTGCAACTGACCAATCAGAATCGAGCATTCATCAAACAAGGACATACAGTAATGTATATGAATTTACCTTCTGAAGAGCACTATTAACCTATGTTAAAACAGCCTGGGTGTCCTAGGTTTTGAACCATTAACCTTCGCTGTAGATTTTTCTAGAAGACAGATATCGTAAAACAGTGCAGACCGGACTTTAGTGTAATTTGAATGTACAACTTTGATGGGTGTATTACTGGGTTGAACACTGATAAATGCTTTTTGCTCTGTTTTGGTTTTCACCAGCTTTGGTGTGACATGACTCGTTCTTTAGCTGCTACATACTCCACTGTGTTCCCCTGGGTGTTCGCTAACGTTGTCTGTCTACCATATGGTGCTGGGCAGGTAATGTACATCAGACCTATTTCATTAAAAAACAGCTGCCTGCAGCAGCCCAAAATGAAATTGATGAGAGCAGTGAAGCTGAACCAAAACAATGAAGGTCTGGGCTGTAAAAACAAAAGAATGAGCTGAAAAATGAAAAAGCACTTTGTAGAGTCGAGGGGAAACTGTAGGGTCAGTTGATAATTCACAAACAACCCAACTCAAACAACCTTTTTGACATTTTCGGCGTCATTTGATCCAGTGTCAGTAAAAATAATGCGGCTCCAAAGCATTACAAGATAAGTTAAGATACGGAATGAGAGCCAGAGTTTTCTAGGGCTGCCCTCTGAAGTTTGAAGATTCAAATCAATAATCTGAGACCCCTCGCTTGACTGAGATTCCACTTGAGCAGTGGTTTTTTCCTCCCCTTTTTCAGTCAGTGTGCATTACAATAACAAGATAAAACAGGCAGAGGCTTATGAAAATGCACAGGGATAACACTGTGGCAACACGACACCATGGCAGGCTGTACATTTTCTAAACTGAGTCTCTAAACCACAAACTACAAAACTGGACGGAAGAGGAGAAGAGAGATAGAAACGACGCAAAGGTGATATGCACTTACAGGCTCAGACTGATGGTATAAGATTAGGGTAAGAATTACGACATAGAGAGACCTTTTTTTTTTTAACAAATACATTTTGTTTAGCCGGAAATACCTGTTTGCTTGCTTTCGCCAAACTCACCAGACTCCGTTTGCAAAACTGTATCATCATCTTCAGCTTCATTCAAACAAAATCTAACTTTTCACTGTTGGTTGAAATGAACATTTACTACAAAGCGTGAAGGATTTCATAACTGAACTACAGGCGGACGCACACTTTTAGTTTCTCTGACTGTGTGAAGATTTGATGTTTTCAAAAAAAAAAAGATGTAATCAGATTACGGATACATTTAGTTAAAAAAAATGGGGATTGTTATAAGGATTACAATTTTAAAACACATGTAGTCTCACAACTTCCTGGGTGAAAATGTCACCTTTATTTTGTCTTTATATCAGGAAAGAGGGAAAACATCACAGCGCTGTGCAAGTTCTGCTTTCAGCTGTGAAAATACTGTCATCATCTGAAAACTGCTACTAGAAACTACTTTGGGACTGTAGGTGGTGATGCTGGTGACGGAGATAGTGTGTGGGTAAAAATACAATCCCCAGACCTCAATAAGGTTGCAGCAGTTTACTTAAACAGTTTGAAGTGTGAATAGCATACTTTTTTTTTCACATTTTATAATAAGATAATCCAAAAGTAACAGAAGGTAACATTACTTTAATATTAAAATACTTGGATTAGGTTATACCAACTGCATTTTTTAACATGTAACCCAGGCTATACATGGCAAATTATAACATACAAGTGAGACAAAGTGAAAGCAAGTAGTAGTACAATCTTTAGTTTGAGCCCCCATACAGTCCTTCATTCACTTATAGTATTCTGCAGCACCATGACCTGTGAATAAGCCTGCAACTGCATTCATCTTGTGCTCGCAGCTAACACCATTAGCAGTGACTCAGACAGAAATAACTGCCACCACGCAAAACTATCTCTCGATAAACAAAACTGATTTGTCAATTTACTGAGGCAGTGATTGCTTTGAATCACCAAAGTGCTCTGCTGTTCTAAACCAGCGTGCAGAAGACAGTCATTAAAATCATTATGTTAATTACACATCTTTAAACATACTACTGGTGGAAGAGGATGTTCTCAAATCTTTCACCCAAGTATAAAGTACTAATTATGGAAATACCCCCCGATCAAAGCATTGAAAAATATTAAAAGTAAAAGTACACATTCTGCAGAAAAATGGTCTCTGTCATGTGTTTTAATGTAAGTAGGAGAATCAAGGAGCACTTAATCCTGAAGTTCATCAGGAAAATTCAAGATCACTAAATTATCACCAAAGATAAGAGGTAATGTGGTTTTCAATGGATAGGAAGGGTATGAAAATCTGTAATGTGAAAAGTAAAAAGTAACTAAAGCTGTCAGACAGATGTGTGAAAAGTACAATATTTCCCTCTAAACTACCTATAGGTAAAGTAAAGTCACACCAAGTACCTCGAATTTGTACTTAAGTACAGTACTCGAGTATTTACCTATGTTCCACCGCTGCCTGTATGTCTCCAGCTCGTGTGCAAACTTCAAAGAGCTGCACAAAAACAGACAACATCAAACAGTCCAGATTTTATCCTATAGAACAAGAAGGTACCTCTGTCAGATCCAACAATCCTGCATTAAAAAAACATAGCGGGTGTGATGTGTCTGTAATGCTGAGAGAAAAACACAGAGTCATTTTGCAGTTTGTTGCTGGGAGACTTCTTGCTGTTTGAGTCTTGCAATCTGCATGTTTTAGTGGATGTTCATGCTCCAGGTGATAAACTCTCCGTTCTCTGCTGGAACAGGTTTTTTTTTTGGCAGAGTTAACAATATTTATAACCAACCTGTTCTGTGTTGAACTTTAGTTGCCCACTTCAGTTTGGAATATTTTAGACACGTTTAAAACACGTATTCAAATCCGTATTTTTTTAATACTTGAAAGATTCTTTTTTAGCTGCAGCTCTACAGAGAAGCGAAGTCCCTCCCCTTCCTGGGTCCTTACTTTGGAAAATATATGAACTGTACTCCAAGGCGAGAGACAAATTTTTTGTTTGAGTGCTATGAATTACACATAACATATCTCACACATTGTTCTCATAATTAACTTTTTATCTCATAATTTTGACTTTTTAAAATCTCATAATTGCTTTATTGGAGAGGAATGTAGCAAATACATTAAATAGGCCAGGTGGAAAGTTAAAAATAAGGGAGATTTATGTGAAATATTTAAATTGGAGGATGGAGGGACAGTAATGCTGTAACATAAAGGTGCATAACTTCTAAATGGATTCACATAACATGACATAACTTATGATGCGTTTGTCATTGACTCTTGAGGGAGGCATCATCGCTCAGCATAGTTTTTTTTTCATTAATTAATCATTTTCATTAAATGTTACACTTTAGCCACGTCCCCTTTCACAACTCATGAACCATTTCTCATGTCATCTTGCGGCAGCCGTCATTGGAGTCTGCAGGGAGCTGCTTTTTCCACTGGTGAGACTTAATCCCATTCCTTATACTTAAGCCACGGGGGTCATGTGGTTGTTTGTGTATGAATTTATGCTCACATGGATGCTTTTAAAACCACACTAATATTTAATCTCCATAACAGCCGTGCTCTTATACATCCCCTTCGTACTTGCCAATCAAATTAATTGGCCTGCACTCAAAAACAGCGCTGCAATCTGCAATCACAAATCTGATTATTAAATGAACCTTAAAAGATAAAAAAAAAACAATGCTTAATAATAATGAATGTAATCTGTATAATTATTAATATAACCATAACAGCTCTTCTGAACTTTGAGAATAGCCCTCTTGGCTTTTTACAAGGAGTAAGTGACCTAAACTTAATGCTAACTGATGTGTATCGCATTTAGGCCTGGCCAGTGCACTCAGGGGTGCTTGGCTAATGGCCTTTTAAGCTTAATGACCTAAGCCAAGCATAACTGAATGTTTATAAAGCTCTCATTTATCAGTGGGGTTTATTCAGGCGATCCTAATGGATGTCTCCTAAAGCCATGCTAAATGAGGTGGTTGTTCTTTAAATCTGCTGGTTAAATGGTATTCACATCTTCGCTTAAATGCAAAGTGATGGAAAATTTGTTTTATTCATTTCCTCTGTTTGTTTTTCCCCCCATTAGTTTATCAGCGAGAAGTTTTCTCAGAGTAATGAGGCCGCAGAGGCAGGTGAGGACGGTGCAACATAAAGGTAAAAAAAAGGGGAGTGGGGTTATAGAACGCCGCTGTGAGTTGACAGCCGTAAACCTGCAGTGAGAATAAACTTTTCAGGGGTGAAAGAACCCCAGCTGAGCATGCTAGCAATCTTAACATCACTTAGCGGCGGGCGTCACAAGAGTCCCGGTGGTCGTAAATCCTACCCGGCACCGCTTCACTCCCCGAGGAGTGCGTAACGTTCAAATTCATCAAGAAGAATAAAAACACAGAGCTGTTACACAGCAAAAAAAGCGGCTAAGAGAGATGTATGTCTGAGAGAATATACTGCAGAAACCCGTGGAGAAGAGCTGCCTTTTCCCTCCAAAGCTTCATGGTGAGAGACTTAACAGGATTGCATTGATTTTAAGCCACTCTCTGCAAGGTGCAGTCACAGCAATGAGCTACGAACAAGTTACTTTTTTTTTTCTCCCCCGTTTTCCTTTTAATGGAGTTTCAAAGGGTAAACAGGCAAATCAAAGACAAAAAAAATGTTGGTAAGAAAAAAGTTGAGGAATAAATAAAGCAAAAAATAGCAAGCTTAATTGGCTGGATGATTCTTTTTTTTTTTTGTTCTCAGTACTTTTGGAACCAGATATTTCACTTTTTGTTTCTGCCTGTCTCCCAAACAAGATACACATAAACAGAGCATCGGAAACATGGACAGGGAGTTACATAAGAAACTCCAGGACTCCAGGTCTGTAATGAGCTGTAAAAGCTCCCTGCCTGCGCCGTCTCTTTCTCCATCTCTGCCTCTGTCTGAGCGTTCCAGTAAATCAGTCGCTGTATGATTTTTGCTCTCTTCGCCTCAAGCCAGGGGTCAAACAAAGAGGACACGACCAATTCACAACGAAGAAAAAAGAATTTAGCGTCTGTTGCAGAGCGGTAGATGGAAGCTGTTTGAAAACAACGTGTTATTTACTGTTGAAAAACCCATGTAGTGTGCAATTAGACTGTTCTTTCTATTTTATAAAATATATTTCTAGCTGATTCTGCAGATCTGCCTGGGTTGAGATATCACACAGTGTTTTTAAAGGAGCAATATGTTGCTAATGCATGTGCAAAAATGAGTACAAATAGTGAGATGGAGCCATAGACTGTGTATTAAATAGGCTGAAATCCATTTAATACACAATCTTTAGTGGAAGTGGGTTGTTTCACCCTGCCCCTTCTCCCCTGACTTGGTAAGCTCACAGCTAAATTCCACCAGGCGCAGCTGTGTCACGTTACGGCTGTGCCATGTCAGCCGGAGCTGATCACAGTCATTCTACACAATGCTTGCGATTCCACCAGCAGTGCCTCGGCGCGTCCCGGAAGCGGTTCTCTGCTCTGCTCCACTTCAAATGCACGCTGAGTCTATTTTTTATGGATGCTGCTTCAATTAGCACACAGCAGACTGATCGGGCAGGAAGTCAGACGCAGAAAAGGCAGGGACAATCTGGTTAATTTTCAAAATAAAAGACCCTGTGTAGACTCATGATCATAAACGCATGAAGACAGAAAAGAAACTGTTTAGCCACGTAGCCTGCTTATCCAGAAGCACAAAGAGTCGGGGAAAGTTGACCTAATCAACAAAATCTGAGCAAGTAAACATAATAAGGCGGGCAAAATGCTTCTGAGATGCTGCTGGTGTGGCTCTGCAGCTATGCGGAGGACGGATCAAAAATGTGGCACAGACGTGCCGTGCTTGGTGGAATCAACCAGTCAGGCAGGCTGCAGGAACACAGAATGCACGCATAACAAGAGACAAGGAGTCCTTCAATAAGTTGATCAGCTATTTATACCTGTCAGTTGTCTGTCAACGTAAAGTTATGCCTGTTTCCTGAAAACAAAAAGCCCACTGCTCTGAAAATACACACAATGGGGTTCTGAGTTCAGTGACTGCCTGCCTCACTGCTCACCAAACTCCATTCACATTTTGCTCAATTTAACTGTTATAAACATCTGCTCCTTTAAGACATCATAAACAGACAGTAACGTGAATCAGGCAAAAAGAGGACACTGCAGCTGTAGCGTTCTCAGTGATGCGAATATATCAACTTAACATGCTTCCTTCATCTCTGATAACATATTTTGGTCGTTTTATATTTTATCACAGCAAATATATTACAGATTTGTCCTTTAAGTAAGGGATTTGTTGTTGAAAGATGATGTCAGGCTGATCAGGTCCACGCTCTTTGACTCTTAGCTTCTGTCGCAGTGTTCTTTTCTCAGAGGAGTTCTTTTCAGCAACTGAAATTTCTGTCTTCTTCTAATTAGGTAATTTACACTCTATCTGTTGAACAAGCAGTGGTTGTTAGTGTGAGTAAATCAAAAACATTCAGATAAATGCTGCTGGGTGCAGGTACCATGCACCCCAACAAGCCGCAACAAATTAATGTTACTTGTATTTTGTGTGGTTTATGGTTTATTTTGTTCAGAAGCAGCACTTGCATATTTTCTGCAAGTAATATTCTTTTGAAGGTAAACTTTGTTATTCTGAACAAGTTGCAGTTATTAGTTGTTAATGTTCATTTACTTTTGGTTATTTTTGTTTAATTGTAATAATTTTGATAAGTTGCAAGTTGATATCTATTCCTTTGAATTAGTATTTCCTTCTTTTAATACCTGGTTTTGTTTATTTTATTGCAGCTATATACTGTAGTTGAATAGCTTTGGCAGCACACACTGTTTTAATTTGTTTATCCTGTTTAATCTGTAATTATGTGGCTACCAATCACCTTTAAGTAGTCCAATGTTGTTTTGAAGATTATTTTGTTTTCAATGAGTAGATTAAGTGTTTTTGTTTGGGTGTGACACTGCTAATCAAATGCGCTAATGAATATATTTTTTATCCATTTCTGAAATAAAGTAGTGAGATTAATCTTTTTAAATGGAACAATATCTCCTGCTTTGTTTGTATAATGAACCTGAAAGCTTTCTCTAGCATTAGTACTGTCCAAATTTAATATAA
The DNA here is from genome assembly GCA_027495735.1 of Lutjanus campechanus. Lineage (NCBI taxonomy): Eukaryota > Metazoa > Chordata > Actinopteri > Lutjaniformes > Lutjanidae > Lutjanus > Lutjanus campechanus. The sequence goes on along the minus strand of JAJHUR010094046.1, from coordinate 691 downwards.
TTCCCTGGGGTGAGATTCCCAAGCTGGCATTCTCTTGCTTTTTGATGATTTAATAAGGTAAGACCTCCACCTAATACCGCCACCCGCTTGCCTCAATCTGATCCCAGTAGCTTTAAAACTGAGCCCGCCACAGCCTCTGGAGGCCGTGGACGGTGGCATCCCCGCGGAGTTGAAGAGGTTAATGGACGTCTGTAATATGATGGTTGAAACTGAGGTTGTAATGTTGTGTGGTGCCGGGGTACTTCAAAGCCTCAGCTTGTTCCGCTGCCTTTCCTCTGATGTTGACTGGTTCGTGTGCTCTCTAGGTGCACTAATGATGAGGTTTTCAGGTCAAGTTTGGACTGAAACAACATATGACGTGGGTAATGCCGGAGCTTTTAAGGAGCACTAGTATTGCAATGTTTTTGAGAGATGTGTCAGTCTGTGGTTATCAGTATAGAGCATAAACAAGTTATTTATTTTGACTCTGAGATGTAAAGTATAATATGTGATGTTGTTTCTGTAGAGGACTCTCTGTCAGTTGTTCAGTCGTCTTGGTAACTCAATCCTTTACATATACCAATGGCTGCAGTAATAACCATGATAATAATAATAATAATACTAGTTTGGTATTGGACTTAATCTGCTCAAACACAGCACTGACGAGTCATTAATTTAAATACACAATTAGACATAACCAAATGTAAATGAA
>JAJHUR010094044.1:0-15417 GCA_027495735.1 Lutjanus campechanus | reverse complement strand
ACATTTTAAATCACTTTTTAAAGGAAGAATTGGACATTTTTGGGATATAAGCTTGTCTTCCTCCTTCCTAGTTAGATGAGAAGACTCTCCTGCCTGTCCATTAAATATGAAGCTGGTCAGCAGTCAGTTAGCATCATGGTTTTATGGTTTTGCTGTCAAAAAGCTAGAGGCTGTTTCCTTTTGTTTACAGTCTTTCTGCTAAACTAAGCTATCCATCTCCTGGCTGTATCTTCATAATTATGGAGTTAGGAGAGTGGTATTAATCTTCTCATCAGCAAGAAAGTGTTTTTCTACAATTTTGAACTGTTCCTCAGAGGCTCACCTTTTAATAAAGGCTTTTTTTTTGTTGGTTTGCTTTTTAATTACAACCCTTTTCTCTGTTTGACCTTGCTCTTTTTATATTTTAATTATATTTAATACTTCCCGATTATCCTGCTCTGTTATTCCATAATTTGTTGAGAAGCACTGACTTTGTGTAGAAAAGAATGAAACAAAAAAGTTATTATGAAGAGTATTAGAATTGTTCACAGCAATCTGCCATATCTGTTGTTCCAAAATGTTAAACAACTTTGCACATTTAGAAGGAAAACTGAAAATTAAATTTATCTCCTGATTATGTTTGTCGTCATTGGTTGTTTGCTTTAAAGGAGCAGCATGTTGCATTTGCACATGCAAAAAATGTGTACAGCAGTTCAAATAGTATGTTGGAGCCTTAGACCTATTTGATATACAGTCTATGGTTGAAGCAAGTTGTTTCCCTCCACTGCTTCCTTCCCAGACTTGGAGAAGCTCTGCAGGCTGCAGGAGCTCCGCAGGAACACAGGATGCATGTAGTGTAGTTAACTGACTATATCACTGTCATTTGTCTGACTGAGTTTAAGATATAATAGAATAGAACGGATTAGAATAATAAAATAAAATTAATACAGTAAAATCAAACAATAGACTAAAATATACGTTTTATCTAGAATACATTTGATCATCGACTTAAAAAGTACTCAGACCTTGTACAGTGGCAGTTTATTTTCTTTTTTGTTTGTTTCATTACTTTCATTTCTGTACATCTCTGTTTTTACAGCCAGAGTGAGCACTAAATCCCAGCTGGCGGAGACTCCGTCAGTTCAGCTCATGGGGATCTGTGGATAATTATCTGTGTCTGTACACGAGGAAGACGTCTCTGAGCTCTAAAGAACTGAAGTGGTGATACAGGCCAAAATAGACAGACCAGCCTGATAAAAATCCCCCCGATAAAATTATGTTTATAATCTACAGAGGGTACAAGTCCACATTACTTGCCTGGTCCTGATGTTTAACCAATAGAGGTGAGAGGAAGGCTAAGTGCTTGAATGGGCATGCTGACTGTCAGACGCCAAGAATAATTATTCTGAACATTTGCTGGATTGAAGTGATGAAAAGCAGCACTTCTTGTATCGAATTTATTCCACAGCCACCAGGTGAAAAGGCCACATACCGAGCTAATTGTCCAGAAACACAACGGCTGACTGTGCATGTCTGTGTTTGTGCGTTCACATGTAGGTGTTTGGTGGTTGCAGAAACCAGCGGCGTAACTTGATAACGAGTGTATGTGTGAGGTGTGTGTAGTGTCGGGTTGCGCCGCTGTCTTGGGAAAGTGTCACGTTTCAATCTTCTCCAGGAATCCGAGAGTTCAGCTCAGCGAGCACGTGGACAGTTAGCCGGGAGGGAAGGACTGCGATTGGCTTGGAGAGTGAAAAGCAACTCTACAGCAGCAGCTTAGGTGACAGTGTACAGTTCTCTCTTGACACAGTTGAATGCACCGCTTCCATGCACTGAAAGTGTACTGTTAATGTCTCATAATTGCTAACATGTGCACGCATGTATCCGAGAATGGGGTTTTCCAGTTGTTACAGCGGCTTACACACCAATTTACCAGCAGCGTGAAGTCAGGTGCTTGGTGAATGTGTCTCTGCTTGTGTTTATGAACAGGTATCTATGCATCTGGGTCTACGTATGTAACTGTAACCAGGTTTAAGCTGCTGGGCCGGTCCTCAGGTGAGCCACCGAGGCAGTATGGGTAAGGCGATCCACCTGAGAACTGCCCAGGGAATTGTGGGTTATTGTTGCGAGGAGAAAGGCAGGGCCCTCCAGCGTGTGTCCGCTGAATAAGAGCCACTTGTGCCATTTTACACAACATACAATAACACCACCACCACAGGATGAACCAATCGAATCAGCGGGCTATTCTTTCCCCCTCTGTGCCGTGACTTTGTGTACAAAACCTGCAATTATCACTTCCCAACCCACCTTAACCTTAACCTGTTAAACAAGATAGCACACAAACACCACATACCATTGTTCCTTTCCACAAGAAATATGTGGCCTTGAAAATCTATATTGTAGTCAGTTTATGTTTTATGAGGCAAAGTAACTGATGCCTTTTTTTTTTGGACAAACACAATACATTCTTGTGGCTTTCTTGAAATACAGACCACAAGAGAAGATGCTGCTACCTCAGATTAGGGTAAAAAAAAAAAAAAAATAGGAGAGACGCAATTAAGTTGTTTTCTTCAATTTACTTCTTTACCATAGAGACTACTTTAATTTGTCTCATTTTCAGCTTTGCAAACTTAATGACCTGTTAGAGTGGGTGGCCCAGTTCATCCCTCACAATAGATTTAATCAAATGTTTAAGCTCACAGAAAGACAAAAGACAAGAATGTGAGTTTACAGGTGTTTTTATCTTTGATATTAAAGAAATATGTGAGATATTTACTTACTAAATCATAAAATAACCACGATATGTCATCAGAGATTAAGGAAACATGCCAGATTGAAATACAGGCTTGTCTGACAACAATGCCACAGCTGGCATGTTCTCCTTCGAAGTTTCCATTCAGCTCCATAACATTTCTTTTTGTTTGCCTGCTTCATATTTATTCGAGTTAAAAGTAATGCCGAACATTTGCTGAATTTGTTAGGGTCTGTTTATGAGTCATAAGAAATCATCAATAATCTTTTATAAGCAGTAGATGTTTATAACGGTTAAATTGACCAGTTTGTTAATGAAGTCCAGCGGGCAGTCACTGAAGTCCAACTTGTGTGTTTCAGAGCAGTGGGCTTTTATTTTTGGAATAACGTACTTATCTTTACATCAACAGAGAACTCACAATAATAAACAACTGATCAACTTACAGTGTAGGACTTATTGTTGCTTGTTATTGTCCAGCCTGCCTGAGCTTTGAGTCACTTCAACCATAGATTGTATATTAAATAGGGATTCAACCTATATATAATATACCGTCACTATTTGGACCGTAGCTCTCATTTTTGGATGCTAGGGTCTTAGATATTTCTGCTTTAAATAAAAAATTTTTTGGAAAACTTTTGTTCTAAATTATTGGATAAAACTGTAATTTACAAACACCATGTAACCTCATGTTTATTAATTTTATTTATTTTCTAAATTACTTTTAGAGATCCTGGAGCGTAATCCTCAACTCATTTCTGATTATATTGGTTCACCACCAGCATTTTCTGAGCTGAACTTAATTCAGTTCACCGTGTTTATTGAAAACTACCATTAACAATGTCTTCTTGCCGCAGGAAATACAGTTTCATTTGTGGTAAAATAAAATATGGATGAAAAAACAATAATTTAAACCAATGTGCCCTGAATATTTTCTAGTATTAGTGAAAAACAAAAATGAAAAATGTTAAGAGTTGCTGAACAGTAGTGCTGTAGGCTCCAACAACAAACATGCATGTGAAGCAGTGAGATGTAAGTTGTTTCCTTCAATTTACTTCTTTACCATAGAGACAACATTTAATTTGTCACATTTCCAGCTTTGCAAACTTAATGACCTGTTAGCGTGGGTGGCTCTGTTCAGTTCTCACAACGTTTACCTTCACAGACGGACAAAAGACAAGAATGTGAGACGTATTGCTAAAGGTAGAGAATTTCTCTATAAGTCCAGCTGGTTCTCCTTGGGAAATAAAACGAGAGAAGCAGGGAGGGTGGCAGGCTGTGCAGCCATAGGCAAGCACATTCTCTGATATTGAATTTCACATTCATGCAGACTCAGAAGGTACATTTTTGGTCCGTCTTGTTGAGACACTTTCAGGTGTCAGGACGAATGCTCGCTGTGATGATTTACAGCCAGCTTATAAATGACAGGTAGGATCTATGAGGGGCTTGTGGGAGAGCAGGGGTGTGTGTGGTGTGTGTGTGTGTGTTGGGGGTCTGAGGGCAAGACCAGACAGATGTGGGTGAAGGTGAAAAGGGAGTCTTGGTAAAATACATCTTTGTGTGGATGACGCCACCCTCACACACCTCGTGATGTACTTGAGATCCTCTCTGCTGTGTCCTCCCTGCCTCCACAGCTACACCTTCAACATACAGACTGACCTTTGTTTCTCGCTCCTACCTGCGCAAAGTGCCTGTCACTCACATAAACACACAGCAGAAAGCAAAAGATGGAGGGAGAAGGAGAAGGAGGGGGCGCCGTTAATACCTGCTGTCAATCTCCCCTCTGACCTCTCCTGCACATTCCTCCACATCTTTGCTTATTAGTCGTATATTAGCTTTTCCATTTGTCTCTGCTCACCCCTGACGGGCTGTGTGTTGTCATACGGGTGTTGCGGACGGCCAAATGAAACCATTTGTGGGGTGGGCACAAAGGTAGCTCTGTTTTTCCAGACCCAAGGCAAACTGAAGCGTTGGTAAAGACTGACAGCAAAAATGGGCTGAGAGCAGGATGTATATGTGCGTGTGTGTGTGTGTGCATGTGTGAAACAGTCAACCACTCCACCCCCCCTCTGCCCTCCCCAACCCAAACCCAAGCCAGCCAACACCTGAAGCTTATTAAACATAAATCTCCACAGCGCCATAGATGTAACTTGAAACCCATATTGACTTTTAGGGGGAGCTTCATAAATCTTTTTGCTTCTCTCCTTCCTCTCTCGTCAACATTCCTTATAGATCCTGCAGAATGTTGTTTCAAAATGAAAACATTTGCCACTCCGCTGTTGACAAAGTATTTAAACTTTACAGGCATGCTATACAAACGCAGCACATTCGGAGAAACAGGGAAACGCATAAATATTGATTCTGTGGTGAAACTGAATCCGACTTCATTAAAAGTGGAAGGGACAGATGTCATCATGAGTACTTGCATATGGAGAAAATATGAAACTATTCATTTTAAAGGAATGTGTGAACTGCTCTTATTGTAGTGATGAAAGGGAGTCGTGGTAAATGGGAATTACATCAAATCTGCCACATGTTGATGCTCTGCAAAAGTACTTTTTTTTAGTTTTTTTTTCTTTGAAGTTAGCAACTGTCAAAGAGTATCTTAAGTCAAAAACAAAAAGGAATGATGCAATGATGATTACAGGGTGACAGTAACAGTATATACTGTATTACTGTAGCACTGACCTTCATGGTGCAGGTTCTTAATGTCCAGTATTATTGAGACTGTCATGTCCTTTTCATGGTGATGTTGGTCTATTACATTGATTAATTACATTGATTGCAAGTTATCTTGCTGGGAAATCTCAGTATTTGAATGCTCACTACATTATTACAGGCCTTGCGGAGTTATGGCGGACACTTATTAATCCACTCCTGTGGAGCTTGAATGACATGCATAGGTACAAGTCACCCAGTGCAAAGGTTTATGTCAAGTCCTGAATGTTTCTGTGTCACATTGTATGTGTTTTTATTTGTTTCCTGTGTGTTTTACACTTGTTGCAGCACAAACTGCCCAGATAATAAACTGAATTGACACTCTCTTTTAGCTCTGTTTTTATTTTTACCAACTCCAGAGGAAAGTGTCTGGCTCTTAAGCTGCTAAACGCTCCACGATATTCACCAGCAATGGTTGCCAACTGTGTCTTTGTTCTGTTTGCTTTGGTGCTGAGTAGGTAGTGTATGTTGGACTTTTAGATTTTTGTCTTTGAAAACAGCTGCCTGTCGTGGCCAGAAAAAAAGCCAAGAGAGCGTTGAACCAAAACAGTAAAACTGCAGCTGGACAGCTAAACAAGGAAAAGCTAAAACTGTATTATTATATATATATATATTAAAAAATCAATTATAGGAGCTTTAGAAATAACTGGAAAGAAAAAGCAAAACGTAAAATAAATTTTTAATTCTTATTCAAGAAACCCAATAGGTTTCCTTGTGTTTATTTTTAATAAAGCAACTGGTGAAAATCAGAGAAAAGAAAATTGAAACTCTCTTTTAAATTAAAACTTTAACTTACAAACATCCTGTAACCTCATGTTTACTTCATTTTATGATACATTTTCTAAATTACTGTTGAAATCCTGGAGCATAATGCTCAACTCATTTACGATGTATTTCATTTTTTTCATTTAACTTCAGTTACCACCAGCGTTTTCTGAGCTGAACTTGCAGATCCCCGCCTGTATGAACCCCAGCAATGTTGATTCTATGAACTTTTGTAGTTGAAATGCCATCTGCAGGTCTAATGGATGAAATCCAACTTGGTTGCTAAGAGTTGCATGCCAGGCAATTTGAGTAATTAAAATAATGCGATAATTAATTGCCAGAAACTGGAAATTACTATTATTTTGTTTCTTGTCAACTTAGAAAGAAGAGTCTGTGTTTGTGATGTGCAGAAATTATATGTGTGATGATGTGGAGTACTCCCTCCTTAATCTGTAAAAAGTTTTCAGATTCATCCATTTAAATTAGCCTGATATTATAAAATATTTATGCCAGAGTATTGAAGAGAGACCATAGATTTATTCAGAAAACTCAATACTGCTTTCCGATATGTTGCCCCATTCATATGAAAGTTGCCAATGCTTTCTGTGTTTCTGGAGCCCTTAGAGCAAGTCCTTCACCAGCCGAGCCAGTTAAAAACATGCACGTTCGAGGCTTCCTCTGCCCGGGCCTGCAGACTTCCTGCTAGCATGAATATAATTTAATGATCCAGACTTTCCTAATCTTATTGGACTGAGTACATCATTATTCTGATAACACTCAGAGTCATTTCAGGGTGTTTGTGACAAACGCAGAAAATATATTCATTGTTTTCCAGCCACTCCATTTCTAATGATTGCTGGTGGGGGAAAAAAAATACTCAACAAATACAACACTTTTGTTTTTGCTCCCATTTTTATCGTGTTTCAGCAAATAATTAAAGCCTTCTTCTGTGCACACAAAAAGTTTATTCCTCTCAAATTTTGATCGCAAATTTGTTAAAATCCATGTTCATCTTTGCCAAGATAATTCATCCATCTGAAAGGTGCGGCATATAGAAAAGAATAATTAACAGCATTATTGTTTTTCCACGTGTGCGTGCCGAACTACGGCCATTTCACAGAGGGCTACAGTTTTTTTTCCCAGGAGGGCAAAGTCGTGACCTGCCATTCACTGCCTCTGATTGACTAGTACTTGTTGCCTTCATTGATTGGGTTTTTTGAGGTTTAGGCACGAAGTGTGATTGGTTTAGGTTAGGCTAAGAATATCAGGGTTAGCCAATCAGAGGCTGAGTTGGGCAGGTCATGAAAATTTGGTATCTGTTGCCCCATAGCCATAGTTCAGTGCCTAATGTACAGTCCTATTAGAGTTTCTTTTTATTGTGACCAGTCTGAGGCACACCAGCAGTAATCCTGCTGTTTAATCAGCATCTCTATTTGCCACACCTGTCTGGTGGATGGACTGTCTTTGCAAAGCAGATGTGCTCACTAACACTGCTTTTAACGAATTTGTGAACAAAATTTGAGAGGAATAAATCTTTTGTGTGCACACAAGAATTAGTAAATCTTTAGCTTAAACTCATGAAAATAGGAGTAAAAATGAAAATCTAAGTGTATTTTGGGGCCAGTGTGCATCACTGAGTGCAGCTGCTGCCCCACAATGACTGCATATATACCAGCACCATTTGCTAGGGGCTTGAGAAAGAAAAAAACACAGAAATCTTTTCTATACAGTATCGTAATATAATATTTCCATGGTGTGAACCCCTTTGGCAAAATTACTCACACCAGTGAAGCATCTTTGCATTGAGTTGAAGTGAAAAACAGAAACAGAAGTATGAAAGTAGTAGCAGGAAATATAGGAAGCGATGCTTGGCAGGGGCCCGAAGGTGCATTTAGGTTACCTTTGAGATGAATATATCAGCAGGGAAAGGGAGAAAATCGATACCATGACTTGCAAGTACACCAGAGCATTATAATTCATCCAAACATCTGGGTGCTATTCCCATCTAAGCAAGAGACACAGCAGCAGGATGTTCCAGACCGGGGGGACCCGGTTTGAATTTGCGGCTGCATCACATGCTGCCACTGCCAGAGCCCTGGGCTTAGAGCCGCAGAGTTCACGACACGCTTCCCTCCCTGGAAAGAATGAGTGATCCCTGCCTACAATAAAACCCGGGTAGCAGTTTGATGTGTGTTTATACGTGTGTGTGTGTGTGTGTACATGAAAGTGTCAGTGGGCAGGATTGGCAGCGGCTGCAGAGAAAGGGAACGGTGTAAAAGGAGAGCAGAGTGGAGAAGAGTGGAGGTGTTATAAACTGGGGACGTGCACAAAGGGCCCTCTGTGCAGGGGTGGCCGGTGGGTCACACACTCGCTTTCACACACACACCTTCCTCAACCTGCCGCCACTACCTCCCCCAGGGGAACCTTCCATTCTGAAGCTGCCCAGCGTGAGCGGGGTGAGCTCATATAAATAACACGACAAATAAGGAAAAAGTGAGCGCAGAATAAAAGATGGAGAGAGCGGAGGAAAGACATGAGAGGGGAAAAATGCAGCGACAGCAGCAGCAGCAGCCTGTTGAACAGGGATTTCTTCTCTCTAGTGACAATGTCTCATTGTTTTTCAGAGGAGGGGGGAAAAAAACCGCTGGAAGTGTGGAATGTATGAGTCTCCTTCATTACCCCCATTTACTCCTGTTTAAAACATCCCCTGTAATAATAGTTGTGCTCACATACATAAATACAACAGTGATTTCCTTTGGCAAGCGGAGCACTTATGACATCTACCCCCGACAGGCAGAAGAGACACTGAGACTGTGTATGTCTGTGCGAGAGAGACGGCTGAAAATGTGTGTGTTTATAGACTCTGGCATGCATTTGCGTATTTGTGTGTCTGTGGAGCACTGACGGTTTATATAAGAAACTGTACTCTTTACCCCCCGTGGAGCACAGACCATCTGACAAGCTGGTTGGCACTCCATGCCGACTTCGCTGCGTCTTGCCAAATCTGCTACCCCGCAGTGCTGCTTAATGCTAATAAAAACCTGAAGCACTAAACAAACATTTTCAGGATAAAATCGTAGAGGGGAGAAAAAAAAAGAAGAATGCAGTGGAAAATCCATTTGTCGCCAGTTGCTTGTTGGCCTATTTTGCTATTCTCACAGAACTGGCAGTGTCAGAATCCCTATAGCTGTGTTGTTTTTTTGGTGGCATTGTTGTTCAGAGCGGAGCCCCCTCCAAAAACCACACCAAAGTCAAGCTCCAAATCCAAACATTATGGCTAGAGTCATACACCAAAGAGGACAAGCGTCCAGCAGGCAGTATTGGCCAACTAAACAAACAAACAAAGCGCATGACGGACCGCAGGAGGGTGGGAGGCGGGCGTCAAGTTGAAAATGTTTTCTAAATGTGCCTGTCAGGGACAGGCCCGAGCTGAGCCTTTTACCCTGCCAGACAAGTTTCCATATGGAGCTCCGCTAACCCATAAAGATTAACTATCTGATTCTCTCATGAGAATCCAGACAAAACGTTTTGTGATGGGAAACACACATGGGAGGTGAGATTAATGGAGCATTATCCAAAGATTGCAACAACCCAAATAGTGCTCCATTTACAAGGCTCCTCCTTCTCCTCCCCTCCGCCTCATTTTCCCCTCCTCTGATACAGTGGGCCTCTATTCAAGAGAGCTGGACATAAATATTTACAGTAATTTGATGCATGCATGTAAGGACAAGACTTCCATCTGCAAAACTCTGAAACAACCATCGTGGGTAGATCAGTGGCAGTACTCAGGCTGTCTGATGGGCAGGGGCAAAAAAAAAAAAAATAGAAAGGGCATCAGCTATATATGGAGAGGCACCAGCGCGCCAAAAGTCGTGCATGGATTTGATCACATTCTGTTTACTGAAAGGGCACCCTAGAAGACACTTTATCATGTTGTCTTTCACATTATGCCTGGGGAGCACTTTGTCCACCGGAAGGGGACTCTTGAGGGCACATTATCACGTTATCTCCTCTGGCAGGGCATTCTTGAGGGCATTTTATCATGTTATCTTCACTAGGAAGGCACTGTAGAGGGCATTTTATCATGTTGTCTTCACTAGGAAGGCACTGTAGAGGGCATTTTATCATGTTGTCTTGGACAATGTGCAATTCTAGGGGGTACTTTACGTTTGGTCCACTGGAAGGACGCTCTAGAGGGTGTTTTATCATATTTTCTCCACTGGGAGGGCACTTCAGAGGGAACTTGAGCATGTTATCTCAACTGGAAGGGCACTCTAGAGGGGGGGCTGCACCCTCCTTGAGTCCACCAGTGATAGGTTGATCAGTGGGACTGTTTCTCTGGACACAAAAACTTTACAGCAACAACCCAAACTCCCCATTCAAATTTTAATGTGTCAGTCAAATTGTATTAATTCACATCATTTACCTTTGTTTTGAGATTTACTTGTAGTGAAGATTCAGTTTCCTTCAGGAGTCAAAATAGAAGCATGTGTAAATTCCTGGTTCACTGGAGTCCTGCAGGTGAAGACATGCTTGCAGCTTTGGTTTAATCAGTTATTTTTCTGGATGAATACACCTTAGACTTGCTGGGTATGTCTCTCTCCAGGGCTAAGAGGTAAATTGCTTCAGTGAAGTCTTAATTCAAAGTTGACCTTTGACCCCCTACCAAGATGTTGCCTCACATGTTACCCCGCAGCGCTTGGATTCAGATTGTTCAAAGTGAGATCTGGTGGAGCATGCAGAGCTGAGAGCCTCGCCTTGATAAAAGGCCCGAAACAGAGGGAGAGGTGAGAGGAGAAATGGAAACTAGCTTCTGACATCTTACTTGACATGTAGCACCAAAAGCGTCAATGAAAACCAACTTGGCTATGAATGAATGCAACATCACAGGGGTCCTGGTGGCTGCAGCTCAGACGCACAAAGGTTGACATGAGCGGAGGAGACAGAGGGTATGTAGTTTGCCTCTTGGGGAATGTTTCTCAGAGCTTCCGAGCAGGCCAAAACACACTCAGCTGTGGTGGTAAGCAGATGGCTGCCTGGGCTGATGCATGCCTTTGTGCCTCGACTGATTTCCTGTTGCCAGCATTGACAGGAAGTTATCTGGTGATGCAGCCCTCAGACAGAGCTTGGGATCTCCAGCTGATTCTGACAATTCTGGAAGAAGGATGAGTTCTGGTTCTCATTTGGATAGATAAACACTTAAAGGAAAATTGGCGTTTATTACAACTTGGGTGTTATTTTCATAGTTTTGGCCATTGTTTTTACTGGTTATGATAACACTGTGAGCACGGAGTTTATTGGAAAAACTGTGACATTGCTACAACAAAGCCAGATGGGGCAGGAAACAAGAGATCTGAGGATCACACAGGTTGTAAACAAGCCTTAACTTAAGCCAGATCATCTCAACCACTTTGAAAACAAATACAGAGAAAAAAAGTGAGTTCACCTGAATTGTTGGAAATAGGGCAGGTCAAAGTTGAACCATGTTACGCTTTATTGTCATTACACAAGGATTACACAGTGAAATACAGTCATAGCCTTCTTCATGCCATGCATACAGAAAATGTATAAAGCAGTCAAATGTTCTAAAATAGATAAAACAATAAAAAAAGGACAATGCAACATAGTATAGAGGTATGTATAGAATAAAAAGTAGCATTGAGGCGTGGACGTTTAGCTCAGTTGGTAGAGCGTCCAACCCATGTATGGAGGCTGTTAGTCCTCTGCAGCGGCCACTGGTTCGACTCCTGCCTGTGGCCCTTTGCTGCGTGTCATCCCCTCTCTTTCTGCCCTATTTCCTGTCTACTCTCTGGCTGTCCTGTCCAATAAAGGCAAAAATGCCATACAGACATATATACAGAAACATATGTACAAGAGAGTGGTGTGGTAATAAGATGAAGTGCAATGTATAGAGTAGTCTGCAATCTACAGTAAAATGTGTGTATAACATGTAAAGAAGTTTGTCTTTAAAATATGACAGTAGTTTACAACAAACAATTTAAAAAATAATTTTACTTTTTGCTTTTGTCTTTACCTCTAGATTTGTGTGGCTAACCTGGGGATTTGATTTAAGCTTGTCAACTGCCTGATGTCTCACTTCTCCCTTCATCTCCTTGGTGAGCAGGATGTTGTCTTTGCTGATAGGAATGATGGTCAAACCTACAAAAATAAGACCTGATAAGTTCTTAAAGTATTAGTTTGGCAACCCTCAACCCATTTGTTAGTGCTGATGACGTAAATCTTTTTAAAAAAAATGTGTCCTTGTTGGTTTTGGTCTTTTTTTTGCAATTTGTAATGATAAAAATATAAAAAATCACCAGACTTATCCTTAAATAATGTTTATGTTGTTTTTGTTACACTGTCTCAGGTACAGAAACTTGCCAAATGCAACGTTATAGCACAGAGCGCTATCTGTGAGCGGATAAATCAACCTGTCTTTCAACAGACACCTTTGTCATAAGTCATAAGTCATTCCAATGAGCCTGGCTGAAGCTCCTAATCAGGCTCTGTGTGCTAAAGCTCAGCCTCTCTCTCACACCTGGACCAGCTCCAGGGCCCGTGCTTTAAAGAGCTGTCAGTCAAACGTTTAAGCTTCTGTGTGTTGGCTTGGGGCACCACTTAACCCCCCTCCAACAACTGCACCTGACTGAGCTTGTGCTGGGACGTCACCTCACCGCGGGGTAAACAACAACGCCGCACTGGCTCATCCTGTACGGGCTGGCATAATGTGCCAGCCGCAGTGTCAGAGAGAGGGAGGTGGAAACATGGGAAAACTGCTATAACTTTTTGTCACTCTTGATGATTTGTGAGCGAAAGACTTGGATGCTAGAGTGGGAAAATGCTTGGATATAGCAACGCCTTGCAGATATCTCCATGCACTCCCATTGCCCTCCTAGAACTTGGCAATCCGTGGTGAAGTGAGATACCGTAAGAAAATAAAACATGGGCCTTACATTGCTGGACCCAAGCCCCTCTCACACAGGCTGCACGCTGTACGCTGCCAGAGCAAACATGGTGGCTGTTATTGTAGAGGACAATTACATACTTTTAAAAAAGTATACTCCACAGCCAGTGCTGGCCTGTTTTAAAACCCACTGTGAATAGAAGAACAAACACTGGGAGGAGCACTTTCTCTCTCACACACACAGTATACACCAAATGAAAACACGCGGCCACACATACACACACGTGTATCCGTGCTTTTGGCTCCAGCCAACCGTGAACTCCCAGGCATCCACTTTCACCCTGCTTGACTGTTCGTCTAGCGACCTCGCTGTCCGGCGTCCAAATGGCACAATTATCTGCAATTTATGCTCAGACAAAACGGATCACTTCCCCGGTAAATGAAATTCCCCATTAGGAAGAGCAACAAGGGGGAGGAGATAAGGTTAGTAATACTTTCTGTGGTATGAGACGAGAGAGGGCACAGGGCATGCCCAGAGTCAGCCCATTCCCAGAATAAACTTATACAGATGCATCAAGGATCAGTGCCCGGTTGCATAAACCACCTTAAGTTTGAGTTTGTCCCTTGAGCAAAATATTTCCCTAAGCTAAAGGGTTCACTTAGGAGTGTTGCATAAAGGCTCTTAGGTTGCCTCCTTGTGTAGACTAAAGCTTTCACAGTACTGTCATAACACAGCATGTGCACTTCAGGTGCCATGGTTAGGCTTCACTCACATCATTCTTTAATGTTATTAGACAACATTATTGTCAGTTGTTAGCTAGCTTAGCTAACACATTTAATTAGCCTGTGTCAGCTAGCTTCTCCAAAATGGGCAACAAAAAACAAAAACAAGACAAACTAGACAGAAGACAGAATGCTGTTTTCCTCTGAGAACATAATCCAAAGTAAATGTAACCAAGCAGTCATAACCAATACAAGCAGAAGATGTGGACAGAAGCTAGCTGCCAAAATCAACGTGAGAAAATCTGCTGGGAAATGAAACGTAGCAGCAATGACAAACAAAAAAATATTACTGTGACGGAACGAAAGAAGACAGCCAAACATCTATAGAAGTTGACAAAAAATCTGGTGAGTTTTGATTAAGAGTTATGTTAATGTTTGGCCAGCTAGCTACAAATGTTGCTTGTGCTAATGTCAAATCTAGACTCTTGAACAAGTTGCAAATCACCTGTAGTGTTCAGTGGATTTTCCCTGTCTTGAAAAATACATCTAATCTCCTCTTCCTCAACCACTATAAATTCAGCCGTTGTCCTTCGTTCCACAAATTATTTCACTTTTAAGGAACTGTTATGGGTTCCTTAAAATGAGGAAAATTACAATTTAATATTTCATTTAGCAGATGCTTTTATTCAAAGCGACGTACATCTGAGAGCTGATAAGACAAAACAAGGATCTAGTCAGGAGAGAACAACAAGAAGTGCCAAAATGGTTACTAAGGACCTTAAAGCACTGCATAAGGGAGCCTTAGCCTAGGTTTTATGCAACCTGGCATAGCTGTTTTTGAGGGTTTTTTTTTTTAAAAGAAAATCTTGGGGAAAAAGTAAAGAAAAATGTTACTTGATACTGAAAGCAGAGGTTCTTCAATGAGAGGGCAGAAAGGCTCATTAAGAAAACCCTTTAACATGCTGTCCATCCAGAGTCACAGCCATTACACTCAAGCTAATACCTCTCCAGACTGACTTACTCTTAATGAGTGATGAAGAATTAAAAGCTGTGGAAATCCAATGCTATGCTTGGATCCAACTGCATTTTCATTAGCTTTTCAGATATCCATTAATCATGTTAATGAGCCTGGAGTAGTCGGTGGCAAAAACAAGAGATCACTGAGACACTGTTTTGCAAATGTTGGTACGCGTTATAAAGAGCTTTGGCTCATCTCCAGCTCCGCTCTGACCAGGAAACAATAACAAGTGTATCTAGTTGACTCAATCTGTATCATGTTGACATTGCAAATTGTGCTCAGGCAATTGTTTCGAAAGACTACAAGTGAATATATATTGGATTTCTTCCCAATGCAAATGTCTTGTTAAAGTGTTATTTATAACAAATAAAACTGTTACAACTCAACAGTCATTTTTTACAAGGCAAAAGTTGCTCAAGCCTCCCAGATGCTTAACTCCATTCAAAGATTGTCTCAAGTGATTTACGTTTCATCTTGCTCTCATGTGCTTGTTGGGACACGCAGGCTTCCAGCTTCTATATTCCTGGATGTATGGAAATGTACACAGGCGTGCACCGGGACGCA
>JAJHUR010094042.1:0-11386 GCA_027495735.1 Lutjanus campechanus | reverse complement strand
GTGTGGTACTGTGTTAGCATCTGAACGCCCTTTGTGTTAGTAACAGGCTGTAAAGTTCACAATGGGTAACCTCTTAAAGGCTTTTTTCTGCATCATTACTTTTTACAAGGACTGATTAAAGGAGAGGGGAATCAATTTGGCGGATTATGTGAAGGACGAAACAAATATATTTAATCAGGAACTCACGCAAAAAGGCTAATAAACTGTGGCAAAATAACCAGCACTGAATAATACCACATATTTGGTATTATCAAGTTCAAATCAAGGATTCGCCATCACAAAGACTCAAAACAGCACACAGATTGGTAAAAGTCATCTGAAATTTTTCAAACTTTAGAACTAGAGCAGTGCAAATGCAGACTGTCTGAAGGGCAGGGCAAGAAGAAATTAAAAAAAAAGGGCGCCAGCTGTGTGTGGTAAGGCACCAGCGCATCAAAACTTGTGATATAATGTTTTGTCCATTGAAAGGGCATCCTAGAGGACATGCATGCACACAAAATACTGCTGAGCCAGACAACTAAACGCAACAGCCTTATTGAGTCCGCAGGCAACTGTTTGCCTATTAGCTTCTGTTCATACTGCACACTTCATAGTCACAGACTGGTATATTGCTGTTACTTTACATTTTGTGTATTGTTTTGTCTATTTTACATATTACAGGTGCATCACTGGTCTTTTATTAATTCTGTATATTAGTTCTTATCTTTCTATACTTCTGCCACTATTTAATTGTATGGATTCTTACTGTGGATAATGACAATATAAGTTAATTTAATCTAACATTTGTATGGTTACACTTTATTTTTAACCCTTACTATTTGACATATATGAGCAATATATATATAAACAATATATAAATCTTCACTTGACCTTGTTTTTCAATCTGGCATTGTATTCAAATTAGCTGCTTTCCGTTTGTATCCATCCCGCCTACATCATTTTTTGTTGATATAGAAGCTACTGTAGTGGTTGATAGGAGCAGATGATTCTATGTCGCTCAATAAATATCCTTGTTTATGAAATATTTATATAATGTATATTAATTATGAAATCAACGTATAATAACCTCTTGAATAGTGATGATTAAGCTGTTGTCAACTAACTATAAAAGATGGTGTCCGTCTGTCTGTATGTACGTCCCTTGATTTTCCCAACAACTGTTCATCTGTTCTTTTTTTCCTGGGTATTGTAGGTCCACACAAATCTATCCATACGCCCCACCTAACATTTTTCCACCATTCTGAATTTTGTCCATATCTGTTCTTTCATTTCTACAGTTTTTGAACAATGGTCAACAAATCTGGTACAGATCATGTATAGAACAAGCAGGAAAAAGCTACTTTTTCAGACTTTTTAAAGAACAAAAGGAAAAGGTTTTCATTGCATAAGGATGCAAAAACGTATTGTGAGGAAACCAAAAAGTAGTCGCACTGTGACTCTTAAGGGACTAAACAGTTTTGTTATAGCTGGCCTTCAAAGTTTGCTCAAATGTTCTCGGCAGAGCTTATATTACAAAAATTGGCATATTTCCTGAACACTTTGTGCTATGGCAACCATATCTGGTGGATGTGTAGATATGATGCCTGAGTGACTGTGACAGATTTGATGCTATTTGACCAGTAGGTGGTGCTGTAGAAGCATTGTCCAATTTTACAGGACGAAATTTCTGTATGTGTGAATGACTGTTCTTCAAATATCTCAAGAAATATTCATCTGATGAACTTTACACTTGGTGGTTGTATTGCTGAGGACCCAAGGAGGTGCACCGTCAAATTTTGTGCAATTTGGCCAGATGTTGGCGCTATAACAACAAACTTTACATTTTGGTGCTGTAAGTCTCAGAAATTCTTTCCCCCTGAATTCTGTAGGTCCATACAAATATATCCATAAGTCACAGCTATTGATTTTCCACCATTTCAAATTTTGTCCAAACCTGTTTTTTCACTTCTACACTTACTGAGAAATAGGCACCAAATTTGGCACAAAATATCTACGAACCATGCTGGAAAAAGTTACTCTTTCAAACTTCTGATATTCCAAACAGTTTTGTTATAGTTGGACCTAAAAAAAAAGTCATATCTCCTGAATATTCTGTGGTGGTGCAACCAAGTGCGTGGACATGTCGATATGATGTCTGAGTGACCATGACATATTTGGTGCTATTTGGCCAATAAGTGGCGCTGGAGCATCATTATCCAACTGTAAAACTGGGGTGCACTAATAAAGATTAATTTAATCTATGATTCCTTAATCGGGGTTTAGTTTAAAATCAATAAATCCAGACTTAAAATTAATCAGAAGTCAGTTGCACAATAAAAAAAATAATCTCAATTTAGTAAATCCAAGTTTAATGATTTTATCAACATGGGCATACTCACTCACCCAAATTAAATTAAGTAATTAAAAAAATAAATCAATTAATAAATCAGTTAGTCAGCCTTAACTCAGTTGGGTCGACTTCATCTCTTAAATTTCTTTGAGGTTCAAAGTTGATCATTTTGGTCAGTCCATGTCAAAGAGGCAGCTATTTTTAAAAGTTAAACCTTAATTTGTTTAATCTAGGATAGGAGTAAAAACTAAACTGAGGTTTAAATGTAATCTTTCTAAGCAAGTTCAAAAGTTTGGTGCAATATCGTTTTTAAGTTAAACCTTGATTTAATCCCTATTGGTGCAATCATGTCTAAAGGAAGGAATCTTTGTATGAGTGTATCACTGTCCTTCACATATCTTAAGAACCGATCATCCTATCGACTCCTCACTTGGCGGCGTATTGCAGAGGACCCAAGGGAGTCCAGTGTCGAGTGTGAAGTCAATCAAACGAGCAGCTCTCAACAATGTTGCACTTCTGGGAGCCAAGCAATTGGCCTGCTTCAAACAGCCACACCATGAACAGGCTCTGCACTGGTGTCCGCTAACTACAAAAGACATGATCGAGCTGATGGTCAGAAGATTAGAAAGGAAAACAAAAACCTCTCTCCCCATTTCTTCCCCCTGTTACAATGCAAAACTTTTCAAACTAACAGGGGTCACTCTAAGTAGAAAAGCAACTCTAGGCAGCATCACTTTGTTTTACAAAAAGGAGTGGCCTCCTCCGTGGGTGGCTAAGGCTGCTGCCGGATTCCAGCAAATGAACATTATGCCTATAGGGCACCATTCAAAAATATGTGATCTCCACAAACGTCTCCGCTCCCTTCTGAAAACTACACTTTAATAATTCAAACATTTGCAGAGAAAGAGCCAGAGCCTTACGAAATTAAAATTAATGTGACGAGAGGAAAGCGCATTTACAACAAAAAAGAAGCCACTTAGAGCAAAAGGATCAAGGCAAGATCAGGCCATAAAATATAGACAATGTGGTACAATAGTTGCAATTCTGTGGCAACAGTGAAGCATTCCAGAGAAAGTAGGATTCATACTGTGGGACAAACAAGGTAGATGATAAATTTGAGGTCTGTCCTTCAAACATAAATGAGTTTGAACATCTTTTATACCATGAAAAAAATCCAACTTATATTGGATAGACATGTTTTTACCTAATGGGCCACGGGGTGCAAAGTTAGTTGTACAGTATAAACTCCAGACAAAAGGCCCTTAGTTGTCAAATTTGTGAAAGGACAGCAGAAGAGTTAATAACTTAAAGGCTCTCATGAGGCTTTCATGCGTACCTCCTCGCACTTTCAAGGCATCAAGGTGTCGGGCAGAGACAGCTTTGTCTCAATCCATCATAGTTTGGTTAAACCGGTCACCGTTGTAAACCTGTTAAAGGAGCAGCAGCCCTGCTTTCTCTTTGCGTAGAGGTGATTTCATGGCACTTCCTGCCTGATTGCACATTATCCACTAACCCCACGATTATATAAATTAGAACTTGGAATGCCATGGTGCCTCTTCCTTTCCTCTTTTGATTCCAGCTGATTTCTTGCAGGCTTTTATTTTCCTACATTGTGTAAAGTAAGTTGGCTCACAGTCAGCGACAAAGCTACAAACGAGGAATCAAAGGTGCTGCGAGGGAAGTTTAAATAAAACAAATGGGTTGATGGGTGTGTATGATCATTCCCTGTAGGAATATAACGATACTCTAGGGCTCCGACTAACGATTATTTTCATTAGCAATTCTGATTATTTTTAATGATTAATCATTTAGCCCGGTGGCTCCCAAGCTGGATTTCACAACTCCTCTAAGGGTTCAACCTGACAGATTTTAACAGGATAATAAAGAGGAGAAAACACAGTTCTGCTACACAAATTAGAATATTTTCAGACATGTAAGCATTCGGCCTGTCCACCACTTTGTTCCAGCCTGAAATGTCTTATTACTATTGGATGGATTGCCATGAACTTTGGTACAGACATTTATGTACGCCTCACAGTGAATTGTGTTTAGTGCTTAAATGCAAATGTCAGAATGCTAATTTGCTAAACTAAGATGGTGAAGAAGGTAATTATTAGGGCTGTACTTGACTCAGAATTTTGTCAGTCAAATCTGATTTGGCATTTATTAAGATTTGACCATTTGTTCCTTTTTTCAGTTCAGCGCCACACTAAACTCCTGCCAGCTTTCATGAGTCTCACGGTTTAGTTTAACTAACATTTTTTTAATGCCTTTCCTCTTCATCTGTGATGTGAAAACATCAAATTTCCACACAGTCAGAGAAAGAGGGTGCATCCCCCTGCTCTTGGTTCACATTCTCCACATCTTTCTGCTCTCTATCTGTGAGAGCTGCAGAAGGATATATACACACAGAGGCAGAGCAGACTGAGGATCACTTTGGCTGTAATCAGTTATCCTTATTGTAGTATTTGTGTGTAGGTTTATTGCCCGTGTTCAGTCCCAGCAATGCAACTAGCAGTAGATATCTGTCCACCATGAGGAAACACTGTCTAGATAAACATAAGTAATACATAAGAAATTTGCCTCATATTAGCATTGGCTGCATTTGGGATGGAACGTGGACTGTGGATTTCATCTCTCATATAAACAATAGTCATGACAAAAAGGAATTGCTTTATGAATAAATCATTTGGTCTCTAAAATGCTACAAAATAGTGAAAAGATCTTCATATGCATTGTTTAGTCAAACAGTCAGATAGACCAAATGCTAAATAAACCCAAAAGATTTTCTCTCTATTCAGTATTGCATAAGACAAAGAAAAGACTCCTCTCCATTCAGAAGCTGGATGTAGATAATCTTAGGCAATTTTCACTTGAAATTTTAATCTAAACAATTAGTTGGTTATCAAAATAGTTGCTGATTAATTTGACGTCCTCTGACTGATCAGTTAATTGCTTCAGGTCCTGAAAGGAGGACAAATTACAGTGGCCGATAACTCAACTGAGTGGAAATCTCTGGGGTTGAAAAATGAGGCCAATATAGAAGTGCCAAAAACTGCAGTTCCACAAATGGCCACTTGAGGCTGGCTCCAAAAGTGAGTCAATCTCCATAGACCTACATATGAAAAATTTCAAGCTTTACAGAAGAAATGTTAAAGCACAAAGTTATAAGGGCATGGTCACTTTGCATGGTCAGGTTGCTAGCAGCAACAGCTCCACCCTCGCTCCATCTCTTTGCCCATCTTATGAACTCATTAAACATATTGTAATGTGAATACTGTATTAAGATGAACTAGACAAGAGAATCTGACCTCGTCCATTAATTTCTTTTTTTGTCTTGAGTACGTATGTGCAATATGTGACGAGGGGTCACAACACAAGTGGACATTTTGTCATTTTAAGGGGTCATAAGACAAAAACCATTTGGTTTAGTCAGAGTCATTCATGTCTGAGGCATCCTGGTGCTGATAGTGAAATTGCAGCATCCTCAGTGTGAGTCCAGCCAGAAACCTTTGTTACATGAAATTCCACATCTCTCTCTTTCCCTGCTGGAAGTTGTGTGGTGCAGCGTGTTGGCTGCCTTTTTTTTTATTTGCTGGAGCTTCAGTACTAGTGCTCTTCATTTTGTTTTGCTCCCCCGCTCAGACACGCACATCTGAACAGCTAGAAACGGCAAATGTTTGGCATTTTGTCTTGATTAATGACTTAAAAGTATCAATCATTTTAATTGCTATTTACTATATTTTGGCCAGACAAGTCCTCAAATAATCACTTAAGAGTTTCAGCATTATTAGAGGTTCTTTACCAGATGTGAAGCTGCAGGACTACACTTTGTAAAGAGCCTCTGTGAGTGTGTGTAGGCAGGTGTGTTGTTCATTTTAATTACACTTACACTGCACAGTTTTGTAATGTCACGACACCGCTACTTACACTTTTTTCCCATTCAGTATGTGCACATTTGGATGTGTTCGTGCCGGCTCTGCTGTTATAAAGACTGTGGGAGAATAAGATGTTTGTGTGTTTTTGACAGAACAAGTGAAGGTGGGTGGGTTGATGCTACTGTTATCTGAGGATGAAGTATACAGCGGCTGCCAAAGCCCATGGCAAGAGGGAAAGGGGGGCAGGTAGGAGATTATAAAATTCAATTTAGGGCAATAGAGGGGGTGGATCTTTTATATAAGGTGCCACTGAGCTGCTTTCCCCTTTTCAGTCTGAGACACAAACACCCATGCATGTACGCACTTTCAAAAAAAAAAATCTGCTGTAGAATCTCCTCTCTCTGTGTTTTTGTTGTGATCTCCAGTAAAACAGAGGATCCCTATTTGTCTTAGCTGCAGGGCCGAGCTGAGCTCCAGATGCTGCTAATAATACACCGCTCATTGGGGTTTTGTGTTGAGTATGTATGACTGTATTTCTGCATGTGTGATAGGGAGGAGGAGCGCCTGGGGTGGGGAGAGAGCCACGTTTACAACATTTCAGTACATGCATCATCATCCAGCAGAGCCTCTGCAGGGAGGAGTTGTTTTGAGGATGACCCATCAATCGAGGGAAGAGGGCATGAAATTGCCCCTCTGAGATGGTTAAGAGGTTGTTGCACTGAATAAGTGGAAATACTTCTCACCGAGGGGGTCTGCCGACATTGTCGTCCGAGCAGCTGTTCTCGCCGTCCTGTCTGGTCGACAAAACGGGGGGAAAAACGAATCTTCGTTTTACCATCCGTTAAAATTGCAGAGAAACACTTGAACCAGGCAACGAAAGGCATATATCTTGCCCTCATTAGCCCCCCGCTGCCATTAATAGCGGCTCATTTATTGGCTGACGGGATGATCTCGCTCCCACTCGGGTGTAAAACACTGGGATTTCAGCATCGAACAGAAACAGAAAGCTTTCTATAAACTATAAAAACCTCTTAATAATTCAGTCTTTTAAAACTCTCACTTGCTTGATCACAGAAATGATGAATTTAATAATTTAGGACCAGAGCGGATTTCATGATGCACACATTAAAAGCTGCTGTTTCAGTGCCTGGAAGGGAGAATTTAGGGGGGGGGGGGGCAAATGACTTAACTGGAATCTGGAATATTAGACCTACTGTATATTCATTGAGATATCTCTCCGTGGTGCACGCCTGCTTGCACTTAAGCTCTTAATGGTTCCTCAGAACTGATGAGGTAAAGGGGAGAGGGAGCGGAAAATGGAAGTGTTCTTCTAAATGTTTTTTGGAGGAACGCCTGTCAAGTGGAACGGAACTGGAGGGGAAAATTAGCCAGGGGACATGCAAAGTGAGCGCTGTGGCTGGCTGTGTGACATCCTTCTCTCTTCAAAGCTGTCTGAGAGGAAGGGGGGTGGGAGGGTGTACAGGCACAGTATCTCCAAGAGGCAGGGAGTGCTTGAGGAAAGGACCACAGAGAGATGGCAAATCTGCTTTTTCCGTCTCTCGCAAGAGACAATCGCGACGTCAGTTAGCTAACGCTGTTTCTGTGATTGTTTATGCAATGAAAGTATTTCCATCTGTTTGCTAGGCCTCTCAAAATTGCACATCCATTATACATCTATCATAGGATTTTGATAGTGCTATCAATACCTGTACTGCTGATCCATACATCTGCAATCAATAAACCTTGCAAATATATGGCATTTTGTCCCTTTAGATCATGAGTGTTGCCTTCTAACCATCCTCCATATAGCGTTAGCTAACCGCTAACTGCCATTATCTCGGTTAGCCCAGGGTGCTGGGAGCCAAACCCAGCGAGAACACCACCTCAGTACGACGTCAGTACTGTATTCCCAGTCTCGGTGACCAGCCGTGTTCACTGGGAGGCTGTTGAGCCTGTTTCGGTTGCCTGCTAATGGCAGCTAACTGCTACCAGTTATGGTTAGCTACTTTAGCAACAAGAAATGTAATGCTATCTGTCCTCTGGGAAAACTGAGAGCTGAACCTGAGCAGCCGGAGAACATCAGAGTGTGAAACAAAATATTATCTCCATCAAGTATGATCAAGTTTCAAACAAATCACTGATGAAAGTTATAAAGTCATGCTTTTGCGCGGTGAGACTCGGCACCCAGAAACACTCCAGCCTGCTTTGGTGATCGAATGTATTTATCTTCTATGCCAAGCTGCGTCATAAGCGAGAAAGTGTTTCATTGGTTGGAAATTTAGTAACGGCCTCAAGTGCGGGATAAGTAAAAAAGTTTTTTTTTCATTGCTGGGCCAGATACTGGTGTATAGGTGACATATAGATCAATACATATATGATAAAGACACTACACATTGATTTTGACTTTGTGGGATCTTTGAAGTGACAAAGCCCCAGAGTGGCCGCAGTTATTATGACTCTTGCTGGTCAGGGACGAAGTTGGGTAACGGAGGGATGAATGGATGAGTGAAATTAATGTGGGGTTTTACCACGGGAGACTGCTCTTTTCCCCTGACCATAACTAAGTGGTTATTATTGTAACCGTGATGATGGAGGGCTTAATCTCAACCTTAGGGTTGCAGTTTGTCCACGAATAAACACAGCAGGGGAAGTTAAATCAGTCCCTGTGCTTCCCCGCCTAGGTTGCAAAATGTAGATGAATATATTAATTCCTTGAATTTTTAATGGGGATCAATTGCTTGTTTACGTAAATATTGTTGAAAAAATAGACTTGAAGTCAATGCAGAAGTGCCAAAAGGGGCTGGTTCCCCATAGACCCCCCATATTATAATGCCTAACTAGCAGAAATTAACATGTTTACAGCCTGGTATGTTCAGAAAATTACATCACTTTGCTCCAATGCAGCCTTTCAAACCAGGAAAACACAACATTTATATCATATCATGATATAATGATATCCAAAATCCAAGATGATATCTAGTCTTACATAATGATATTAATATAATATGGATATTGGCCAGCCCTAATCTCAAAGTGAGAAGGCAGTCTAAAATCAAAACCTCATACAATAAGCGCCATCTGTCAGAGGAAAATGTGCCATTTAGGCTTTGGACATGATATGTAATACTGAGAGCAATGATATCAAACAGCATTCTATAGTTTACATAGTCACTGTTGTTGACATAAAGTTAGATATCATTGAAGCACTCAATATGTCAAGAATGCAATGCCATGAGTTGTTTTTCTTTTTTCCCACAGCTCCGAACGCAGACGCTACTTTCTAAAGATATTTTCGTCTGAGAACAACACTTATTTTTTAACTACTAACCTAGTTTCTCATTTCATAAAGCACATCCACTGTGTTTTATCAGCTCATGAAAGAAAAATCTTCAGCATGTGAATAGTATTGCCTGAAACGAACTGACGACTTTGTAAAAGGGGAAAACAGATGATTCAGAATGTCGTAGTACTATCGCTTGATCCTCAAACTGTCTGCTGACATATTTGGTGCATCTACTAATGCACAGCCACTAAGTACCCCCATCTGTATTTTCATTTGATTTATCTGATTAGACCCCTTCTAGTGACTGTGTGCAGGCAGTGCTTGATTGATGTTTTTCTGACTCTGAAAAAGGTTGGAGGAATATGCATTCACGCCATGACAGCAGAATGGGGGGGAAAAAATAGCAAAAGGCCTGACGTGGGGCCTATACATCCATTAATGCAGCAGTGCCATGGTAACAGCAGATAAATGAAAGTGTAGCACAAATTGGCTATTTTTGTCATGTTATATATTTCATTAACAATTTAAACTGGGCCTTATTGAAGAAAATATGGAATTGCAACTGCAATTTAATTTCTTTCATCATCTATATAAACTCTAGACTTGCACTTGTTTAAAGATGTGAGAAGTCCTCTGAGCATCTGTTCAGATATTAATTTATGGGTACACTTGACATACTAATATTCAAATATAATCATAGCTGTAGAGAGTGGTGTTATTTTTATTGATAACAGCTACATGCTATGTCAAACTGCGAGTAAATGGTATCTGACAATGTTTTGATATCAAACAGACTACTTTGTGATACAGTTGACGGCTTTGCACTGTAGCTGCTTGAGCTAACATTAACGTTAGCTGCACAGACTGACAGAATGAGCCGCATCACGGCTTTGAATCCTTGAAGTCGTGACTCAGAGCTGGCGATAAGCATAAAACAATTAGGGTTGCCACCTTCACTGTGGAAAAATAAAAGACACCTTGCCAGCAGCCCCGTACCCAGGAGACATGAATCGAGCAGACGGTGTTGTGTGTGTGTGTGGGGGGGGGGGAGGACCTCATGAAATGTGTCAAACACTTCATTTCCTGCATCATGGAGGGTTCATACACCAATCTGTGCTTTTTTATGCATCAGTTTCAAAGTCTGCTACTCTCAACATGAGTGTAAAAGATAAAAAGTCAATAAGAGTGAAGGAGAGTTGCATCAGATCTTAGACAAGTGTTTGCTCCATGCAACTTTTACAACTTTTTGGTATATATGGAGGAAGCAAGAGCCAACTGATAAGTTCTGAAATAGAGAGACCACTATGGTGGGTGACTGAACAATCTATAGTAAAAAAATAAATTCATTTTTTGGAGGTATTTACCAGTGTTTTTAAATACCACCACCCGAATTCCGCGCCAGGGCAATGACGATGATGTAGAGTGACAGACAACTTTTGCCTGTCATTTTGATTTAATCCTACTCTGCTCTTCTTCTCTCATTAAACTGTTTTGGTGTTTTATCATTTCTCATGGCGTTTCAAGCATGTGAAACCATAGTGCATTCATTCGAGAGAGGGGGGTGGGGTCGCATGAAAATATGGGACAAATTGCATCCCGTATTGATCAGTAAGGGGCAGTGCATTTTAGCTTATTATACGGGATGGGTAGCGGTTTAAAACAATGATAAAATTACATGTTTTTCAGGCTCTTACTCCAGCGCACTGTGTGCCAAAAAATCCAATCACATTTTGAGCCCACTAAAATGCAAAATGAAATATAACTAGTGGTTCAGCTAACTGGTCTCGCTGTCTGACCTACATGAAAAAAGCAGAGAAAATTGTGTGGGAGTAGAAAGCCTTGTATTTAAAGCTAACTGCATTTTGGAAGCATGTTGCAGTCCTCTGCCTGAATATG
>JAJHUR010094041.1:0-54725 GCA_027495735.1 Lutjanus campechanus | reverse complement strand
CTGCCACATGTAAGACTTAGCTAGGTGTAACATTTTAGAACAATTGCTCACCGTGTGGTGCGTTCAGTTTTTATTTATTCGTGCATCTTTTGAAATTAAAATTACATCTGAAAAAATACTTGAAATGAAAATTATTCTAAGCACACTACCGCTTTCACATGGGGATAGTATCAATTGCATTCCCTCAAGAGTGTAACATTAAACAGACTGACCGTAGAGTCTAATGATGCATTTGTATTCATTTTGCTTTATCTCAGAAGACTTTCCTTATCCAAATTTACCCTTGACCGCTGAGATAAATGCACCTGAGGAGTGTGAGATTATAGCCAGCCATGTACAGTAGCCAGATAAAAAAAACAATTGAGAATATATGACTTGAATAAACATGTAAACAGCATTTAATTAAGAATCTGTCGCTCCCAGAGGGCTGCGTTGAATCTGGCTGCATATATGAGGTTTAAGAACGAAGACCAAGAAAAGCAAGCAGTGTGCTTTCTTTTACTTCATCTTTCTCAGAAAATGAATAGTTAGAGAAACCATCCTGTGTAGTTGAACTATCTTGTACATTAAGGACCCTGACTTCCAGCATGTATTCTCCCAGTACAACATATAGTAAATAAATGGAGTTAAATGAAAATAGGAGTAGTAGACAAGATTGAAAACTAATACAAGAAGAAAAGCCTAGTAATCCAGGCAATTTCTCCATCTAGTTTCCCTGTGTTCAGTGAAATAATGACACCGGTTACACAGAGCTCTGCAAAATCACTACTTAGTTGAGACACACGATGACCCCCAATGGTCCAGGACAGAATACCAATTGAGAGATATAATCTGTCAGATTTCACTCTGGTGCTTAAGGTGCAGGATTTGTGTATAAGGGTAAGATCTAAGCCCCTTTGACTGTGATTACTGCTAATTCATAAATCACACCAGCCATCACTTGTATTATTTTTTACAAAGATTGTGGTATCCTTGAAGCTAATACTCATGCATGATTGAGCAATTATTTCACTGTTAGGAGAGGACAGTGTAGTGTGCTCCGTGGTCATTGTTCTCCTAATGCAGAGACTCCCTGCTTCTCTTGGGACAATTAGTCCCATGGGTCATATCGCTTGACCTCTATTCTGACTGGAGCCACAGCAGTGACTCATTCTGAGATGATGAGAGCTGGGGGGGGTAGTACCCTGAGCTGTAATATGCATCAGAAGCCCAAGGCCGCATCGCAACTCGAAAAAGATTGACTGACTAAGATATTGGCCAGTGGCACTGCAGAGGTCACTGTTCATCTGGAAAGCAAATGACCTCATGTCAACTCTGCAGACATCACGGTGATGTGGTCGACACCCAGGAAGCGCTAAATTAAGGGAAATTAGGACAGAAAGTTGAGCCGCAGTTTTAGAGTCACAGACTGTGAAAGCAGGGAGGGTCTGTCTGACTTTAAGGGAAAAGGAATCCTATTTATATTACATTTTTGCATTCATTTGAACTCTAGTTGATGGGAAACAGGCAAACAAAAATGTCCTGGCCTGGAATGGAAATTTCAAAGGAGGACATCACGGCTGTAGTGTTTTTGTCTATATTTCAACTTTGCATATTTCCTTAATTTTTGATGACATATCATCATCATTTTATGATTTGCTACAGTAAACATATTACAGAATTCTCCTTTTAGTATTTCATATTTAACGGATATCAAAAAGATAGGTAGGATTGTGTGGAGGAAAAGGAGAATTGTTGAATTCTCATGTCTTCACATTTTGAAATATTGAATCTTGGAAAATAAAAAAAACAGGGAGGAAGAACCAGAGGGTCTCAAAACGAAGTCCAGACAGGTTAGCTCTAACTAAGGCTGACATCAGCAGAGCTCGATGAATATTTCAATGCTAGGTTCAAAGAAGTACAGGCATTTACACTGTTTTTAGGCTCCGTGCTGTATCCTCTCCATCGATTATTAATGATCACCCCTGTATAATCTCTTTATACCAAGTTCCCCTGCAGCTTGGAAAAGCAATGGCAAACCTACACTTCACTCTGGAAACTTCAGGACAAGACAGAGCAATATGTTCTCACAAACTCCCTCCTCTGCGTGTCATCAATGATCTAGTATGTATAAGACGCCATAAAAGGTGCTGCAGTCTCGTAGCCCTCTAGCTAGTTCTGTCTGCTGGAGAAGCATATCTGCAAAGGGTAGGTCTGGCCTGCTCTCTGGGTGTTACATCTGATGTATTTGATGCTGCCAAGGCCTATCTGTGCTTCACATCGCATTAAGTCTGCCTTCATGGTATGAAAACAGTAGACAGAGGCCTACATAGACTCCAGTAATGAAGCCGAGAACATACGCAGAGTAAGTGGATTTGAAACTAATGAAATTAGGCAAGTGACAGAGGGAATCTGCCTGAAGGAACAAGGGAGGGCAGAAAAAGGTGGGCGAACAAACAAACCAACCAAAACAGCAGGAAACAAGAAGCAGAGACGGTGGATCCATGGAGAGATTGTGCTATCGTTGCAGCTGCTCTGACCTGATACAGCACCAGCAGCCCTTCCTGAATAAATGGCATGTACGCTGGTTACTTACTTCCCCAGGAATAGAGTCTGATACCATCTCTCCCCCTGAAGCTTACAGGCTCTGTCGATAAAGGCGGCCATGCAAAAATAAATAGATCACTCATCGAGGGAGTGTTACTTCAGGGTTAGCCAGCCTGACTGTGAAGGGGAGAAGGCAACCAATGACATGGGTTGATAGTATCCTAGAATCCCCAAAGGGCCAGTTCCCCATAATGGTGTAGCAATTGCATTTCTATGATGTGTGCTGGGGGTTCTCTGTGATGACAAATCTTCACAGGACAAATAGAATCGACGCGTGCGCACGATTGGTCAATGACAATGTCGGTGTCTATTTTGCCTGAAGCGGCCTTTGTGACTTCAAAAATCATACTACAGAGCTATGAGACACATGCTGCCGTTCCACCCTGCATTCTGCCAAGGATTTTCAAATGATCGTATCACTTTTATCACAGACACACATGTTCATTCACATTTATTGCTCTTTATCACAGTCTAAATACTAAAGCTGAAATATGACCAAATAAAAAAAGACAAGGAAACTACTATCTTACCTGATGATCATCCTCCCATTAGAAGGATTGTTTTTCTAACTATTAGGTTAGAAAAGAAACCAGAATTACCGCCAGGCAGTTGTATGCCTACATCAACCTGTCAAGTTGCTGTTTACATCTGTGTCTGTCCAGACTCATATAATATATGTTTAGAATACTATGCAGATATTTAATAAAATGTATTAATTACATTTTTGGCAAATGGGAAGTTGTCTGATTCCAGTGACTAATTTCCAGTTAGAAACATGTTGTCACTTAAAGATTATTTTTTACAAAGGAGTACAGAGTTCTGATAGATAGCTTAACATCACGATGTCACAGTGAAGTTGACCTTTGACTTCTGGGATATAAAATGTTGTCACTTCATAATTTTATCCTATTAGACATTAGTGTGAAAGTTTGTCATAATTAGCTAAAGAATTCTTGAATTATGGTTAACAAGTGGTTTTGTGAGGTCACAGTGACCTTGACCTTTAACCTTCAAATTCTAATAAGTTCATCCTTTAGCCCAAGTTGGCATTTGTGTCAAATTTGGAAAAAAAATCATTACGTGTTCTTGAGATATTGCGTTCACAAGAATGAGATGGACATGAGGTCACAGTGACCTTGACCTTTGATGTCCAAAATCGAATCAGTCATCCATGCGTCCAAGTGGATGTTTGTATCAGGGCTTTCTTGAGATAGTGCATTCACAAGAATAGGACGGACGCAAGGAAAACCCAAAAACATAATACATAATACCAGTCATGACTGTCACTGGGGCAGACACATAAAAAATCTCTGACTACTCTACATTGGTTTCAATAAAAAAGATAGGGCCAATTAAAGAGAATCTTAATCTTCCCAGCATGCAACCCATCTCCTTTGTTGCGCTACCTTGTTTTGTAAAGTGCCACAAAAGCTTTTTTGTTGCATCTCATTGATTTGGAAATTGGCCAGCACTCATGGACTTGTTGGCATATGCTGATTATTGGCGGCTGGGCAGCTCAGCTTGGTCCTCTCCACTGCTGTGATGTATAGCACTTAGCAGCAATGACTAAAGCTTTGCAACAACACCACTGAGACCATAGTTAATGAGATGAAAAAACATTTTTCTGCAACATGTTTCAACAGTGAAGAATTGTATTTTTTTTTTTACAAGATACACTGAAAACTATTCAACATGGTTTGGGCAGGTTTTAAGGACTGCAATTTGCTCAGTGGACCTGTTAATTAGACTGAGTTTGAGGGTTACTGTGATGGCAAACAGTACATGACCACTCAATGTAACAGCTGGTGTGATCAGCTTGACTCCAAAGCTACGGGCTCCAGTTGACCTCATCTTGATTTTCATTTTTGTCATTCTCTTTGGCTTTTGGGGGGTTGGTTTGAGTGCCATCATTATCCATAATTGTCTTTAATTTCGCTTTGCCATTTAATATCATTACACAAGTGACAGGTGCAAAGCCTTTAATCAGCCTCTGGTTAGCTTAGCCACTGGCCGGCTGTTAATCTGCAGACTCACGCCTGCTGTTGCATTCTGCTTTCCATCATACAAAGTAAAAAGGTCCGTCCTTCAGACTCATTCATCTGACTAATCCCATTTCCACTGATTCAATCCTACCAAATCATCCCTTTTTAGTAAGTCTGGTATAGTCATAACTGTACCAGATTCCTGCATGTCTTTAGCAAGAGGGCTTTGTGATCAAACATGCCATTTGGTGGGCACGGTCACTTTTTCCAGAGCAGCAAGAATATATAGTACACTGTTCAACAAGTGGTCCTTGTAAAACTCCTTCTGCTATGATGTACCCACTATAAAGCAACACAATTACATGGTATTCACCATCTGTTGAACATACAATGTAATACTGTGATATCAAATATACTTAAAGAACCATAAATAGCGAACCCAGCCATTGTGTTACTCAATGAGCACTTAACCCCCCTGGCGCCTAGTAGTTCAAGCTTCTTTCTACCCAATGACCCACAGAAAGAACAAAAACTACAATTTTTGTAGTGCTGGTTGTATCCAAATATTTTTACCCAGTTAGCTTTATAGTATTACAAATGGCATGTGGCGTCAAAGCTGCTTCTTCTGATGCCTCATTTATCACATAGACTGGAGAAGGCTATAGTAAGAGAGAGATGGAGAGAGGTAAAACTCAACTGGCTGGGACTGCAGCAAATGCCGTGGGGTGCTCCACCATCCCCCGCACCTATTACTCATATTATTATTTTCACTTACTGAAATGATTTAATTTCATCAGCAGCGTAATCAGGTTAACTGATTACCCAGCGCCACAGCATAGAGACACAGGCTTTAAGCAGGTCTGTGCATTAATACCAGAGAGGGACGGCTGGGGGGAGAGACAGACTGAGAGCAGCAGAGAGATGGAGCAAGACCGAGAGAGGTTAAGATTAAAGGCTACTGAGACTGAGGATGACAAACATAGTAAAAGAGGATGAAGAACACCAGTGGCATGCTCTCTTTCATGCACATAAATGTGGTCTGAATAAATAGATGTTTAACTAATGGGCAGACCCAGCCGCTCAGTCTCGAGTTGAGTTTCATTTGCTCTGCACCTACAACGCAGCCAGAACTACTCACATCAAACAGGCAGAGACAAGACAAGAGTGCATGTGTTAAGAAGGAGTTTCTTTAGTGCAGCTGGATTACAACTGTGTTTTAGGACATCTATTTCCTATAATGCATGTGTACAGTAATGGTCTATGCATGTACGTACTGACAAATTCTGTTTGATACATTCACTGTAATGATGTAATACATTTCTAAACATGTACATGTGTAAGCCACTAACTAGAATTTGGTTGAGGCACTAAGCATAGGCCTTATAGTTCCCATAACCGTCACCATAATAGTCGAGTAAACAAGATTCATCTCACAAATATGGACCACATACAGGCCTTTTCCACCAACATGGAACTGGCCCTGTTTAAAGTGTTCG
Organism: Lutjanus campechanus; assembly: GCA_027495735.1. Lineage (NCBI taxonomy): Eukaryota > Metazoa > Chordata > Actinopteri > Lutjaniformes > Lutjanidae > Lutjanus > Lutjanus campechanus. The sequence goes on along the minus strand of JAJHUR010094041.1, from coordinate 48,661 downwards.
GAGGATTCCCACCAAAAATATATTGGTTTGGAAGCTGAACAAGTGGGTTCACAGCTGAAACCGAAAACTAGCAGCCTTTCCTTGGGAAAAGAGGGTGTGTCTTATTCTACAGGTTGTTATACACTGTACGACACTCTGTTTATGACATCCTCGATTACAGCGGTTCCATGCAAAACTGGTGGAAATACGGGCCGGTTCACATGAAAGCATCAAGGTTCCAAGGATCTTCAATGGAACCAGTTAAACAACCAGAGATAATTTAGTTAAAAAGGGCCCAAAACTGTTCCCCCAACTATCACCATTGGGGTTAAGTTGACATGGTTCAACGCCTCCTGTTGATTTTGATCGTCAAAACTAGTGGGAACCACGAGCTGATTTGTTAGATAGCACCAAGGTTCCAAGAATCTTGAACTGGCTCAAGAACCAAGGTAATCAACATTTGAGTCTAAATGGTTCTCATTCCAGTAATTATATAAGCTCGATTACTAAGAACCAAGTAAATGTTTCCTTACCTGGAGTACTTCAACACCATAAATTTGAACTGTTTTGAAAAAGATCAATCTGTTTTTTCTTTCTCCACTTGGTTTTGCTGTGAAGTAGAGCAGCTAAAAGCCACCAGCTATTGAAAAGAATGTGTGAAACCAGGTGGAAACCTCTGGTCTTTATTCCTACTAAACAATACACTAGTCTGTTTTACAGCTTTCTCTTCTGTGGCTGACAGGTGGGAATTTGAGATGACGGCAAAGTTGTCATTATTAACCTTTTGTGGCATGGAGTAAGTGTACAGGCATTACATTTTCTGTCTGACGCCGTTTTTGATAGCTCTGCACCTACATGATGTGTGTGTAATTACTCTCCATCTACATGGTGGTATACAGCCAAACCAAATGGAAGTTTAAGAAAATTCTCTACTTTCCCTATCTTCGGTGCATCTTTCCCTGACATTCCCTAAATCCAATGACCAGTGGTATTCCTGTTGAATTGCTTGAGAAATATACAAAGGAAGACAGGGGAACAGTGACACAGAAATATCCAGGGACAGAGAAGAATAGCAACACAGGGGAAATCTAATCACAGTGTCTCTGGCCCCAGCACTGATAGCCCTCTCCGGATAGCCATCTCAGCTGAATAATGGTTATTATACAGCCAGCACTCAACCTCTACCCCCCTGCTCTGTTCCCAGAAAGACGCCTGATGTCCCATTGGTATTCTCCACACCTAGCACATCTAGCCACCAAGGGCAACATTTACATCAAAATCTCCAAAATACAACCCGGGAGAAATGGTCTGAGAGAGCAGATGAGAGAAAGGAAGAGGGGCAGAGGAAAAGGAAGATGGAAAGAGATTGAAAGACTGAACGCTGAAAGAAAGGCAGAAGTTTGCAGCATTATTTACTGCACTGGAAAATGAGTTTGTTGGGGTCAACTTTCTGACCAAATGAAGACTCCAAAGGGCAAACCATCTATTTACTTTTTATTTTCTTGTTGGTGTTTCATATGCATTCACAGAGGCATGAAGTTTAAAATTTAAGGCAATGGTTGGTTGACTGTGTACCCTGTAGGTGGCTGAGAAAGAAAAACAGTTGTGTACATATACTGGATGTGTGTTCTTGACTCTTTTTTATATGTGTGCTGTATATGAAGAGCGTACAAATGTTCTGTAAGGAGAAGGTCACAGACTTTATTTCTACAGCAGCTGGGTGTTCCATTAAAATGCCCTTGAGTCCTGCTGTTGACCCCTAGATTTTAAAGGACCAGTATGTAGTATTCAAAGGCATCTCACAGTGAGATTATAAACAACTGAATACTTCTTTCTCCCCTTCCAAGACTGTAGGAGAACCTAAAGTGGCCGTGGAACCCACGAAAAATGCCAAAGGTCCTAACTAGAGCCAGTGTTTGTTTTAACCAGTCTTCAGTTGTCTGTAGGGTTGGGTATTGTGTAGATTTAATAACTCTGATCCTGATTCCACTTATCAATTTTGGTTCTTAACAATTCTCAATTCTGATTCTTTTGCATTCTTCACAGCAGAGTTGTGTGAAATGCTAATTACTGCAGATAACTGTCACCAGTGGAATCACTGACCTAAGCTATCTTTAGCTATATAACCATAACGACAGTGGTCTCTTTTCTGGTTTCTTTAATACTTTTGGATTTACTTTGGCGACTTGATTTCTGTAAAAATAGAATCCCTTTCTTGAAAGGTGATTTGTAGCATAGCATTTGCTAAACTGGAAGAGGTGCTGCTCCTTTGGTAGATATAAATGGCTCATTCTAAGGTGACAAAGATAAACAATTCCTATTTTAAGAAATGAAAACATCTAAATATTATATTCCACTCCAGCCATATTTTGCCAATAAATCCCCCCAAATCTTACACCTTTAATCAGCTAAATAATAGATAAATGGTGAAAATATAAACATGTCAGAATGACAGGAATTTAGTCTGGCAACCGAACTGACTGTTCTGATGGTTTTGACTGTTGGCGGCTTGCAAACACTTTCCACACCACATGCAATTCTGAACACAGCCCATATTAGGGCACATTCATAAAGCTATCATCACCACTGAGCTAAACAGCAAGTAGACAGCTTGTTTGCCAAAGAAAGACAGTGATAGCAGCCAAGAGGGGGATATTTTGGAGAACAAATGGCAGCAACCACCACAGGTAGCAGCTATGACCAAGGTTTTGTCAAATGTGAAAGCCAAAAGAATCAAGGAAGAGAGGAATTGATGGCAAATACCAGGAACCAAACCACATAATGAAAAACCTGTTTATAGATAGCACCAGACAGGAAACAATTTTTTACCCTCAGGCTGAGCAGGGTAATAGTGTGCAGCATTAGGGAACCATTTCCTGTCCATTATAGGCAAAAGAGGGAACTAAGGTGTCAAAATAACATCAGAGGCTGTTTCATTTTGAGAACATAAGGCTTCAAAATACTGTCTGACATCATGTATAGAAAAAACTGACTTTGATTTTTTCCCCCTAAGATCCAGTCCATGTAACCTCACACTACTTGGCTGCTGATGGTTTTTCAAATAAACACGCTACTGCTGTAGGGATGAAACAATTATTTACATTATTGATTAATCTGCTGATCGTTTACACAATAAATTGATTCATCGTTTAGTCTATAAAATGTCAAAAAATTGTGGGAAACGTGATCGCAATTTCCTAGAGCCCAAAGTAATGTCTTCTAATCACTTCTTTTAACTACTCAACAGCCTGAAACCCAAAGATACTTCATTTCCTCAAGGGCAAAAAAGGGCTGGAAGCACAACTGATCAATTTACAGCTTTAAAAATGATGAAATGATTAATCGCTTATGAAAATAGCTGACAACTAGTTGGAAGTGGAAGTGAACAATTACAAACTTAGAGTAACTGAAAACATAATTCTTTTGATTTCTTGAATTAAGAAACCAGATTTGCATTACACCAAATTCAATATAGTTTTTTCAAGAAAACAAATGAACAGAAGGAAGCTGCACCACTGACTACAGGCTGTTTCCCTGATGTGGGAGCCACCGTGATAGACACAGCACAGACAAGAGAGAGGAGTAATTGTCTAGGACAGCTCCAAAGATCCCCTGCCTGCGAGTAGAAGAGGTGGAGAGAAAAAAAAAACAACATAAAAGAAAAAAAATCTGTTAATCCGTCTCAACCGGTGGAAGTCTCTCTCCCTCTCTCTCTCTCGTCAGGCTCCTGAGGCATCTGGGGTAAGACAGGCGAACTCCAGGGGAGACGGGAGATGAGGCCGGGGCCATTAAAGGAAGTGCCTCACCGTAGAGAAACGTCAACCAGTCAGGTCTGGTTTAGTGGTGGGTGGCTTTGATTGCGTGTGTGTTTAGGTGTGTGCGCATGTGTTTGGGAGGGTGGGACCGTGTGCGGAGGCGCATTAGGCACCTTGAAACCTGACGTCGGTTTATCACATCGTGTGGGTGGCAGAGCTGCTGTACAAGTCTTTTAAAATATGGACTTTTGTTGTTTAAATGTCAGAGAGGTGAGAGTTGTAAAGAATGCATTGTATCTCATTCAATCACAAAGAACAGCTCAGATTTATTTTACTAAAATACAGCGCGCAACAGAAGTAGATTGGAACATGCTCCCAGTAATGTATGTATAGCTCCTTTCATGCATGCACACTGGCATGCACCACCCTTGTAATTTAACATGTCATCATCAAAGGTGGTTTTTAATGCAAAGTGCTCTAAAAAGTTAGGATAAGAGTGTCCTACACTACCTTCTAAAAAGTCAGCAGTGTAATAAATTTCACATTAAATTATTACTTCTCATTTACAAGGAAATGAAATGCTTTAATAATGAAAATACTGTGACTAAGACGATTTCTGGTTGCATAAAAGGAGGAAAAATATTTTAAAGATATGGTTCCCAAAGGGAAAAATTGGGGAAAATAGGAACTACATGAGAGCCAAAACTTCTCTACTTGTTTCATGCAACTTTTTAAAATAACTCGAGTGGCTTGGATCCTGTCAGACGATGTAACTAGGCAGCATAATTTTATGTCATATCTAATTAATGATAACATTGATGAGAAAGCGTGCTGGGGGGTGCTTTGACAGCTCATTGGGGCGCAGAATACCTCATGAGTTCAGCAATGAATCTGGAGTCATAAGCAGTCTCTCAACTGCAAAATAAGTTTTAGAATTCGCCATTTAAACAGCCTCCATGATAACTGAGAATACTCCTCTTCCCTTGTGTCAATATTTTCCAACTCATCACCATTCTTCAGCTACAGTGTGGTTAGCAGAAACAAGTAAAACTGATCTATTAATAACGGTTTTGTCATATGTGAAAAACAGTTGACATGGGCTTTTTTCCCCATATGGTAGATTTAAATGCCAAAACCACTGCTGTAAAGCTATAATATGTAACACTGCCCTATTAAAATGTCTAAGAAACCAAGACAAGAGAGGAGTCTAGACATATGTTATACATTTTGTTGAGATGTGCACTTACATTATTCCAAATGTGTCAAACAATGGTGAAACCCAGAGAAATCTCTGATTCATTCAAGGTAGTGGTGCATTTCCATACTAGCTGCTAGATGCTATCACTTCTGGGAAAACACGAGATACATCAGACACATCAGAAAGTGAGGAAGAAACTCGACAAATGACTAAATGTAATACAAAATAAAACTTTAATATTACCTCGTCCATGAACATGATTTCTGTCTGAGTCATATCGAATAGATTTTCATCCGCAATGATGGTTGTTCAGCGGTGAGCATAACAACTCCCAAGATCCCTGCTACTTCACAACGTCATCAGTCTATGTCTTTGTTATTATTTTTATGTGAGAGAGACACCTAAGGACAGAAATTATATTTTGTGCAATAAACGGGGATGAACAGAAGTTACATGTTTATGAGAATCAAGACTTGGTACTGACATGTGGAGCAAAGGCCTCTTTAACCTTGCAAAGCAACTTTGGGCTGAAACAACAAGATACTGCAAGATTTGAGCCTTTGCATTGTGCCATTTCTGCAAAAGCAACTAATCTAACCCAGACAAACAGCAAAACCTTAAAACAAAGACTGACAGTAATTGCAAAAAGGTTTGGAAGGAGGTGGATGGTGAGGCTGGGTCATGAGGTCACTGTCTTGGTGGGCCATTAGCTTAGTGTAATTAAGCCACTAATGACAGGTTTGGAGGCACCTTTGGTGAGCAGAGCAACAATTATGAATATGCCGTGGCTTAAAATGAGCAGAGGGCCAGTCAGAAGACTGCATGGTAATTACTTAATGCTACTTGGAGATGACAAGTGGACACTGCAACAAGGGTCACAGAGGATGTGGGCATTCACCAGGGCCAGAACAGTTTGAGTGTTGGATAAATAAGTCACTTAAAAAGATGAGAAGAGAGAGAAGTTGTGGGGTAGAATGCTGATAAGCTGGTTAACAAGCAGGACTGTTAGGAGAGGAAAATGGACGACAGAAGACCTCAGCCGCAATTCCACCATCATTTCCTTCTGTGAAGCAGCATTTGACAGAGAAATTGGTGAGTGGTCAAACTTTCTCCTCTGATGGTAAAAGCAACCTGCAAAAAACGAAAATAAAAGGAAAAACACATGCAGTACATAGTGTACCAAATGAAAAAAAACAAAAAAAACAATTTCCCCTTCAGCTGTAACAACCAAATGACACCCACATTCACACAGACATGCTTAGACTGAACACCGTGTATTCAATGAAGGATGTGACAGAAGATGTGGGTGTCTGGGTTTGTGGGCAGAAGAGAAAGACAGAGGCTAGAGCAACACATGTTGGATGTGGTGTTGCCCTTTAAGGGCCAAGGAGCACGATGTTCTTTAAATATGAACAGCTGCTGTTAAATCCAGTAGGATCTGGGCTGCAATCCAGAACACAAGCTTTGTAATCATAGAGAAGTCCTGGATAGCATCTTCCAACTGGCCTCTCTCTGACTGCGATTTCCTTCACACTCTGATAAGTGCACCTTTCATCTCACTAAGAACCGTAATGCTCCAACAATGTTCATGAAATCATGTCTTGGGTTTTAGAAGATTTTACTGTTTTTTTAAATTGTGCACATAGACAGTAGAATTAGCGGACAGAGCTTCCAGATCTGAAATATTAAGCCAACGCAGTCCCTGACATATGCATTCTTCCCAATGGCCAGCAGAGGGTTTCAAAAACAAGTTTGACTGTATTGAGTTTTATGAGAAAATGACTTTACTACTCACCCGAATAATTACCTCAGTAAGCAGATCAAACAGTCAAACTTTTAGAGACATACTTTTGCATACTCTTTAGGTAATACTAGAAAGATCGCAACCAGGCAGCTTACATTGCATTTCCGGTTTCCAGTGGAGCCTCCCAAAACTCAGATCAGACTGTAAAAATAAGCGGTGCTGATCAAATATGGATCACTGCTTTGTTACTGCAGTGCCTTGAAGTTTGTGACCGAGAAGGCCGCCGTTATTTCCTGCTGAATGGACACCAAAACCAAGCAACGCCCAAATCGCAGTATGTTACCACCAGCTCCATGCTCTGGCCAGTACTGTGCCATCTAATCAGTCTTAACTGAGTTCTGTCCTCCCATCAAAGAAGAAATACTAATAATCATGCCATTAAGCTCACCATCCAACTTTTACCACAGGAAGCGTAGGCACGGCACTTGTGAAGCATGCAGGACTTTAAGTTTTATCAACTCTGCCAATCCTGCAGGGCCCACAGCACGACCTCTGTGTTGTACGACTTCAGTCACCTGGGCTGGTGGCTCATGTATATGCATAAAGCTGGTGGTCTAGGCCATATCCCCTTGCTCTTCTTTATGCATGAGTTGGGCCACTCCAAAGGTCGTCACTCACACCGTTTCCACAGGAACCACCTCTTTATCCCTACTCTCAGGAAACCTCTCTTCAAGGTTTTTTTTTGATTCCACATGCTCAGCTTACATTGTAAATGTCTCGTCGAAAATATTTTGTTGGCATTTTTTATTTTTGTTTTGGTGTCTTGTTAGATTAATTAGAAGCCGTTGTGAGCAAATAAATCCCATGTCCAGCTGCACTAGTCGTCCAATTGCACATTAATATAAATATGTGGACGAAGATGTACTCTGAGCAGAAGGAAATTGCAGCATTGCAGAGAACTGATTTACATTTTCTGATATCCAACAAAATCATATGGGACCAAAATACTGGCACAAGTGAAATATAATTAAAAGACACAAAGGAAGGTAACAATCAGATTTAACTACTAATTTCGATGAAGGTTTAATTACAAATAGATTTTGACATATTTTTGGACAATGAATTTATTCTAGGTGAGTGGAGGCAAAAGAAATAAATGAAACAAATTGTTATTGCAGTTCAACTGATTTGAATTGTTAAACTATTTATTATTCTACTTTCACAGGTATATTAAATTAGATTTACATTATATTTATAGCCATCTAGAGGTGGGCAGTGTCAAACAAATTGGGATATGACTATGTACACAGTGAAACACTGCCAATGGACATTGAAATTGTTGTTTGGGGAGGTTGGCTGTCCCACAGGAGAAAAGTGACTTCCTTAGCACACTATAGTCACTGTCGCTCTGATGGCAAATTCTGTCTCTGAGGGTAGCAGGCAGATCAGCTCTCATATTCCTGCCAGGGGAGTGTCTGAAATACATCCCTGTGTCGAGTTTAAAAGGGTCTCAGTCTCCGCACCACATGTCCATAACTTAGTTGTGTTCAACCTCTGAAGCAAAGTTAGCTGGCTAGCTATATGAAGAAGGCAGTTAAGAAAACAAATAACAACGGCATGATTTAAAGAAACACATTAACAGCAGACTGCAGAAAAAGTATCACTGCTGCCACCAATGTAACCGAGCATCTTGGGTTTGTCTAATTTGGCAGGTTTGATAAGAAATTAATACACGGGACATGGAGAGATGTAACATTAATGCAGCTACCAGCAGCAATGGCTTCAGAACCTCACCAAAAACTCCTGCCTTAGAGAAACATTGAGGGGACACACTACCTCAAATACAAACATCATCACAAATCACAATGATGTGAAGGTAGAGGGCTCAGTGGTCGATGACTGTCAGCCATCGGACTGTCCATTGGACCATCGGTATGAATGGCATTTATCATATTTGGGTTTCTACAGTTGTAAGGTAACTATAGCGGTTTTATGCCGAATATAAATTGCAATTCTGTCCATAGAAGAAAAAAAATGGCCACAATCAGTTTCTCATTAAGGAACACAGTATGAAAATGGGCTGATATGGGAAGAAACATAAGGCTATCTACTGTCACAGGTTGAATCACCAGGACAATCAAACCAGTGGGTGCTTATCACTGTAAAAGTGTCTCAGAGACACTGATCTTTCAATTTAGTCTTCCGGCCAACGTTGCGGCAACAAAGGATCCATTTATCTAAACTTTCTAGGCAGTAATAAACCAACCAGCCAGACCCTTACCCCTTTTCTGCCTGCCTCTCGCTCTCCATCTCCTTTCCTCCTCATCTCTTCCTTTTTTTGTCCTCCTTTTTTTGACTCTACCCCAGTATCTTATATTGGCTGTGGCCAGATGTCTAGGGTGGCCAGGGTCGCTTTACTTGAGCAGGAATTATATGAAATTGATGGTGAAAGTTCAGGAGCCAGGCACCCCTGGCTAGAGGCAAGCTCCTTCCACTTATCCCGCTCCATCAGCACCACTTCTTTTCTCTCTCCCTCTTTTCTCCTTTATCTTTCTTGCCACCACTCAGCTTGTGTCCCCCTTCTTCATCCCCCAATCACACATGATTACTGCATTACAGGTTCCGAGGATCAAAGGATTCAAAGGCCATAAACTCTCATCTGAGTGAATTTCCTCTGGAGGGAACTTTTTCTCCAAGAGAGGAAGATGGGGTGAGAAAGATAGAAGGCTGGCAGTAGTCTGGCAGGCATACAAATGCCAATATGGAGGTTTGAACTGGGGAAAGAAGAGGAAAAGGTGAAAGGTGGCCAGAGAGATATCTTCCAAGAGTGGAAAGGAAGAGCTGCAGTCATTGAAGGATAGAAAGGGAATATTTCTAAGGAAAAATACACAGAACTTTTTAAGCCACCAATGAGATATCAAGGGCATGAGAGCCATCCACATGGTCAACATCCACCTATTGATTTGTTGTTTGTGCCAAGCCTGCACTCCACAATACACCAATAACTGCAAAAGAAGCCCAGCACGGCACGTAATAGCACCTCAAAAGCACCATCGCAGAACAAAACAAGAAATTTGCTGCGCACATAATCCTCCTCACGTGTGAGAGCCACATACCAACCACAAGAAAGAAAAAATAATAATGATAAAATGTTGGTTGATCGTACACACAGAGGACGGAAAAAAAGGCTTGCACTGACAAGCTGATAACAGGTGTCCCATGCAAAAATGGGTTTGGTGCAAGCAGGTAACCTCTGCCGCTGGGTGTAGATCTTAACAGCACTAAACAAATGTATTATTTACTGGTGGAGGAGCTGAGTGCTGCTTGGGAATGAGAATTGACTTGTTTGTCAAGCTGGAGATAAGCAGTTGGCAAAAACAACAGAGAGTATATAACACTGGCTCAGTGTGGACTACATCATGAGTCATGTCAGGGTCTTGGGCACCGTTAAGAGTCATGCTTTCTTTCTTCAGTTCATGCATTTCTATATGTGTCACTTTGTGGATGCTTTCATCCAATTGGCATACAAGTATAATGTTTTTAACAAGGCTGTCCTGGCTAGCAGACAAAAACAGAAACTTTGGAAGGTATTCCAGGTGAACACGTGCAGTCAAGAAGTAAAAAAGCACCTCCATGTGGAAAAAGTCAACATTTCAGCAAAGTCTCCAAAGACTTCGAATGCTTTTTGCATCAAATTGTGCAGCTTGTCTTTTTTGCTATCCTAGTCTAACCTCGGGCTCATTGTCCTCAACTCACAAGTACAACAAAAGTAGATTAAGATATGAGAATTTTACTATTTCTTCTTTATCTATTTCTTTTTTTCAGTCTTTAATATACTGTATATACAGCTGGGTATCTTTGAAATAATAGTTCCTGAACATTTTTTTCAATACCAATTTTATAAGATACATTTCAACAAAAAGAAAATTACATGACATGTTACAGTATAGTTTTTTAGTTTTTCACCTTTAACACTTCAGCTCTGTTAAAGGACCTGACAGCAGTTGGAGAATTTGTTATAGCCCATTTTAGTCCATAACTGGACTAAAATGAAGAAACATGATGGAATCCCTGGACAGTATCAGACTATTTAAAAATATAAAAAAGTGTCAAAAGTAACACTAAGAACAGACAGTACTCTGCCTACTCCAAAGAAGAAGAGGAAGAAGGGAATGAATGAATGTCTTCAAATTGCATCCTTTGTCCAGCCAAAAAGGCTCTTAATTTTCTATCATAAATGACAAAGTAAAACACTCATTTTCTTTTGATCAACTAATCGATTTGACTGTAATTGTTGCAGCTCTTGCGGTGAATGGACTCACCAACAATGGTTAGCTGCACTGGCGATCTAATAGCTTAAAGTTGACTTAACAGATAAACAGCTGACAGTAGAAAAAGATGTTTCCTGTCTCTGGGCGCAACGTAGTGTTTTTCCTGCATGCCTCCATGCACACATGCTACATTAGACAGCCAATCACCAACATCATTACATCTTTGTATAAACATCCTGTGTGCTTAGTGACTCACCAATGCTGATGAGATTTACTCCATAGGTTTTGAAAATTTTCAATACTTGATAGGATCGAAGCAGTTAGATTGGGGAAGTTCAGTGTTACATATCATCTTCTTCTCCTTCTACCTCATTGCTTTTCTTCTTACCTTCCAGCCAGTCTTTGCTGCATTTTTTCTCCTATCCTCTCTCTATAGGTGTGTGAGACTAGTGGGAGAGGGCAAAGGTCACCTCAGACAGGCGGACAGGAAGAGGAAGAACAGCCAGATCTGTTGCTGATACTGCCAAGCTTATTCTTCACTGTCTCATTACAGGGCAGCCACTGCCCGCCTGCCTGCTGGCTGCCTCTCTCTTACTTTGTCTTCCTCTTTCTCCCACACACACACACACACACAGAAAAAAAAGAAAATTAAACACACCACAAACTCTCTGTCACACACACCGGCTGTCAAACATGCATGCTTGCACACATATCAAGAAACTAACTCTCTCTCTTTCTCACTCACACACATACGCACACACACACACACCTGCTCACGTTTCACTTATTAATTTTTCATCCAGCCTGTCTGATGCCCTCAATCACCTCTTCCTCTAAAATAAACACAATAAAATAAGCATTCAACCCTTCAACACCAAAACAGCATGACATTAGCACTACAAAGAGAGAAGACGGAGGAAAGACTGACCACGAGCAAAACAGTGCAAAAGAAAAAAATGTAAATGTGAAAACAGAAAAACTTGCTGCTGCATAAAGTAGGTTTTAGGAGAGAAGAGCTTTTGTGTTTTTCTTTCACGTTAACAACCATATATTTGTAAAAAAAAAAAAAAAAAAAAAAAAAAAAAAAGAGAGTAAAATGTAGTTTTAAGAGGTTACAAAAACCCAAGGGGTCATGAAAGACCCCAAGGGGGATTATTTCACAAACCTAAATGTGTATTTGTGCTGGTTGCTTGTTAGATACGTACAGGGAATACTGATGAAATGAATAGCAAGGAGGGGAATTTTCTCTACTTTCCCCCTCTTCTCATCATCTCGCTTTTCTCAAACTGTCTCTTCCTCTCTGTCTTAGCCTGGGCTCAGACTTTTAAAACCCACCCCAATTTTGAAATCGGATTGCATCACGCACACAAAGAGAAATCTCACATTTTCTTAACACTGATTGCAAACATACGCCCACTAAAAGCAGAGAAGATCACAACGGTTCATAACATAACCTAACACAGTGAGAGCCTAACCTTATTCAACCTCCGTCTCCCCTTATGTTCCCGTTGTCTTCCCTACATTCTCGCCTAAGCATTGCTCATCATAGCTGAGGTCACATCCATAAAGCAGACTTTAATACATTTTTCTCAGTACAGCAAAAGCATTTTAATGCTTAGGTAAAATATTTATTATAAATACTGTATATTTTATGTTTCAGCTGTTTTTTGAAAATTGACTTATGGTCGTATCACACATACACACTAGTGATGCTTGCTGCTGCCCATTTTAAAGGGCTACACGTTCTCTCTCACACACGACCCACTGAGATACACAAAAAGGAGACTGGCAGAGGCAGAAAGAGGAAGAAGAAGTGACAGAGACAGAGGGGAGACAGCCTAGAACATAATGGTAGAGACATTGTGTGAGATAGACAGAAAGAGGTAGAAGGAGAAGAGAAAGAAAAAGGATGTCTAGCAGCATATGTCGCTCAAAATCTGTCAGCATTAATGTGGCCTTCACAGATGTGACAGTTAGCCATGATGCCATGGGCACTAACACACCCTCATACTATCCCAGATGCTGGCTTTAGAAGTAAGCACAGGTTACAATCTGGATGGTCCTTCTCCCATTTTAGCCTTAAAACTGAAAACAATCTGAAATGTGGACTCGTCTGGCCATAGCACACTTTTCCACTTTGCGTCAGTCCATCTCCAAAATGCTGCACTTTCTCTCTCTCTCACACACACACAACCCAGTGAAATATACAGACAGAAGACTTGTAAAGACAGAAGGAGGGAGACGAAGTGTGCAGGAGAGTAATAGAAAGGAGACAGCCTGGAACATAATGGTAGAGATATTGTGTGAGAGAGACAGAAAAAGGTAGACGGAGAACAGAAAGCAAAGGTGACGGTAGAAAATAGAAAGTCTTAAGGCTTGGCTCAGAGCCACGATTGGTTGAAAGGTTGATTGGTCCCCGTCCCTTTAACTTTCACTCCTTCCCTCTTGCTGCCGCTCACTTTTTTCTCCCCATCTCATCACTGCACCTCTGTCTGCCTTAGCCGATTTCACAACTCTGCTCCCATACAAAGATACCTACTGTAGAATTCACTGGGCTTGATCTGTTCATCGACTGCACGGATCAGCATCCAGAATCCCATTAAAATTCACCATTACCTGCTCCTTCACAAGAGAGCGGCCAATTAGCAGACAGCCTGATCAAACAGTAGGTACGCTACACCCTAGTCCCCCCTGGGTAATAGTGAGTGCACTCCTGAACCTGACCGGCAATGACCTGCTCTATGTCAGATGGGTGGAGTTTCCAGTCTATTTAAAAGCAGCATATGCAGTGTGTGCTGACCTGAATCCACGTGCAGTAAGAAAACAAAACACCACTTGTACAAACAATATTAATAAACACTGAAAACTGGTAAACACCTGTTAACACGGTTTGACATGGCTGAATCCAAAGAGAAATGGTATTTTCTCTTGGCCAACAGTTGTAAACTGAGAGCAGAGATGAAAGTCTGGTCATCCATAACAAGAAGCTTTCGCCAGAGAAAAAAGAGGAGAATACAGGGTCGTGTGGTGGGGTGAAGTTAGGACACTGGTGGAACAGCCTACATTTACTCAAGTGTCAAGAACAAGTACCTGGATTTTGTATTTCTACTTTACTTGCACAATTGCATTTTATGTATCTTTATACTTCTACTCCATTACATCTAAGAGGCAAATATGGTACATTTTACGCCACTATATTTGTACCTGTAGTTACTTGTTACTTTTCAGAATACTATTTGTCATACCCTTCCTGTCCAGTGAAAACCAAATATCTCCAAATTTGGAGATTTCTAAGGACAGAGGTGCAACAAACTGATGATCTTATAGAGTATGACACAATGCTGCAGATTAAACTACCCAACAGTTGCAACCTTAAGGATGGATTCAGACATATCACGCGATGCAGCAATTAGCCGCAAGGATACATGGCGGCGTGCGAGGGTGTTTATTTGTGCTCAGGACACAACGGCTGTGAAACAATTAAAAAAAGTATGTACCTTTTTTCTCTGGTTCACCGGCTTTTTCGCAACCAGCGTTCCCTCACCCTCATTACGTCTCTCATGACCACAGCTGCAAATGGACACAAACCTCAGGAAGCTCCTTGATATCACTATTTTGCAGCATAAACTGCTAGCAAGACAAGGATGTCGAAGGTGGGTACGTGAAGTAAACCAAGCGAGGACACAGCTGGGAGAGTATCATCGTTTGGTCTGTGAACTCTGCCTGATCGCTGATTTACATGATCAGCCACGATAGCATGACATCGGGTTGTGTTTCTCCAAAAGTTTACTCAGATTTTCTGCCGCTGGGAGCTGAATTTTTTTTTGCATTCCTTTAACTCCGAGCACTGCAGTCTAAAGGGAGTGTTCCCATTCAAATGACTAAGATGCCAGGTGTATTCATCGCAATGCCTGATTCTGTCTGAATGTGCCCTAAACAACTACATTAGTAAATTGCAACATGCATGTTAATTCATCAATGATACTAATAATGATCAAAAATACCATCTATCAGTAAAACACTGTTATTTAATTCTGCTGTTTTGAATGCAGGACTCTTACTTCTAACTGGGTATTTTTACCCAGTGGTATTGCTACTTGAATATTTGAATTGCACCACTGGGTTAGGAGGGGTAGGAGGTGAAACTAAAAAGAGAAAAAAAAAACTAAAAATAGATAAATAAAATCAGTGCAGTGGATGAAAAACAGGCCTGCAACTTGGCATATGGAATGCAAGATGATTGGAAAGGTTTGGAAGAGAGCAAGAGAGTGATGAGAGACATAGAAGTGTAAGTTTGATTGGTTCCACCTGGTTGGGAGTGGTAAAAGAAAATAAGCAGGATGTGAGCGTGACTGTGTGTGTGTGTGTGCGCACGCAGGTGCACAGCGGCAAATGAAGGTCATGGCTAGGTCTGGTATGTTGCACTCATATAAAACCAGACCTGAGAACTGAACTGTGTGTATCTGTGTGTGTATCAGAGGTGAGTCTCTGGTGCCTGCTGGTTCAAACAGCCCAGAGCATACTTGAATACTTCACAAGAAAAACTGTAGCTCCATGGCTTCACCACTGAGGTTTAACTCAACCAACATGATTATTTCTGCCTCGAGAGCATCTCTGCCAAGCTGTGATCTGAACGGTGGGTTTTCCAAACAGACACATCATATTTACAGCTTCTTCAACATGAAAAAAACCCCTGAATATCAGACCAAATCTCATCAATCACAGTTGTTGCTCCTCGGGATGCCTCAAGGGAGAATCTATTTGCAACAGTAATCACAGGGCTAAAGACTGCAGCAGTCTAAAATACAAGCGCACAAAGCAGGATAACTCCCCATGATCTCCTCACAACAGCATGAGCTGACAGTATCCCAGTGGCAACTTTGCCTTCCTTGACACACTAAAAACTTGCCTGAAAAAAACAGGCAAATCCTAAAAAACAGAGACAAAAAAAAAAAAAAAAAAAACCCAGACCAAGCTGCACATTGTGTCAGATCTCAAGAGTGTGCTTCATACGCTTGTCTGTCCCTCTCCAAGGACTCCCAGAGGACTGCGTGCAAGTCTTAGTACAGCCAGATGGCCCGCATCTTAGGTATTCAGCTGAGGCAGTGGAGCAACAGCCAAGGAGGTGTCACAGTCGATGCTAAACGCACCCTGCCATCGCCACCAACATGCACTCATGCACATACACACAAACGCAGACACAACAGACGAGAAGGTGGGGTTGTGTCATTGTCACCGTACAGTATAAAAAGAATATGAAGATGGGGTTTAAGTTTAGAATGTGTGTCATGTATTTAGTCTGAATAAATGTCTGCTCCTACCACAAGTATTTGCATGCTTCAGAATGTCTATATGCTGTACATGTTTTTGCAGATGTGTTAGTGTGTCTATAGTGTGTGTTGGGAGTGGCTATGTGTGTGTATCTTTGTTGCATATCTTTACTAGTGCAGACAGGCATTGAAGTGTCTGTGGTGAATACGTCTGTCGTTAATTTCCTTCAAATTCCAAACGGAGCCCTCATGCTGTCATGGTAGATGAGTTCACGCTAGGGCTGAGCACTACTCAGCTACTGTGTGTGCTGAACAGTGACTATGTCACATATTTATACTATTTCTTTATACAATTTCACACCTAAATCAGTGCATATATGCAGTTTTTTAATGCTAAAACTGATAAAAAATAGGCAATGGACCCTTTTCCATTGCAAGTAGACGATGTTGCCTCTGTTTGTTTGTCTGTTTGTTTGACTGGTGCTGCTTAGAGTGAGAATGTGTCACATTCTTACTTAAACTATTCATGATGTGTTCAATGAGTTTCATGAGTTTGTATACACGCATTATACTGCTGTATAAGCCACGCATGTTTGTTTCAATGTATGTTATTCTGTTTGTTTGTGGGAGCTTGTGTGCGTGCAGCTGTGTTTTCTTGCAAATGTGTGCCACGGCTTTCCGGCCAAGTCACCCATCGTGGCGACCCATTTTCTGCCTCTCCAGATCCCAGACCACAACCCTTCTGTTTACTGTGGATGCGTCCCTTGTGCCTTGTCCCATATCCCATAATCCTTTGCCCCTGTTCCAAGAACCCGTGTTCGCCTATTGTCCTCCTCACCTGTTCTACATTGCCAATAGTCCACAACGCCTCCCGTTGTCTCCCTTCATCTTTAGCCAACTATTCTCGATTTTTTTCCTCATTTGTTCCCCTAGTTTGCTCCACTTCCACCTCTACTTGCATTCTCTCCCGACATTCACCCTCACTCTTTTTAACAATCCATTTTCACTTCACCCTGAACACCTCTCTCCATCGTCACATTTCTGCATTTCCTGTAAATTACATTACATCTTCCTCCTCTCATATTCTCCATTTTACTCCCCATATCTTTTCGTGTCTCCTGATGGGTTAATGTAGGGGGCCCCGACCTCATTAAAGATGGAAAACAGAGCGAACGTACTGCTCTCTTCCTCTGCCGCTCATCTTGCACCTTCACCCTTCATCATCACACTCTCATCCCTCCTTCAGCACCGGGTCTTGCCTGGGCAGGAGAGCTGCTGTCTTCCTCTGGGCTCTAGAGGAAATCTCATCGAGTTGAATTGCAATAACTTTTCATTTTCCTTCTGCTCCTGTGGACCGCCCTGGGTCTGCCCTGTACTTTTTTTTTCACAACTGCACACACTGATGTGCACGTGCCTGGGCTTGTATTTTAAAATTTGGTGTGCTGGTTTCTTGTTCCCAGTTTCTTGTTTTCAATCAGTCTACTGTCGGACTTTACAGACTCGACTTTCACAGCACTCCATAAATAAACCGGATTCAGACAATAAATAACGTGTGGTCTTTTAAGAACAGCCAAGATGGTCATTTTGACCTTTTTCAAATTTATATGTGCAATTTTGTTGAATAAAAAAATACAATGCTGCTGGTACTTGACTTTTCCTAAAAGTGTATTTTCATTTAGAATTTTTTAAATAAAAATTATACAAAAGGCAAGGAAAATGTGATCATTTTTACCTATTTTGAGCATGCCGAAATAGAAATAGCCATGGTTATGTTTTGTTTTTTATTTTTTATATGCAGTTGGAGATCCATCTTGTTTGTAGCAACTTGTCATTGTCTCCCTCAAAGAAAGTTTGCAAGTGGTAACACAAAGTACCCTTACTTAGTACAAATAGCTTTTTTTGTTTGTTTTACTTTATGCACAATTTTAAAAAACTACACATAAATGATAAAGATAACAAATAGCAACAGAAGAAACCAGCACAGCTGCATACACCAAAAACACTGTGAATACGCAATCATTTTGGTTTTTGACATGGCATACATATTGATAAATTCCTATTTACAAAATTTGCATTTTGGTGTTATTTCATTTTTTAAAAGATACATTAACAGAAGCACCTAATCTCTTAATTGGGCATTTATCATGAGAGATTATAGAGTTGGATTTTTAATGGTCAGAATGACAGTTTATGGCTAGTAGTTATAGTAGTTACAGAATTCTTGCACTTCAAAACTGGGTTAATTTAATCTCAGATTAGATGTAATCAGAGTTTAGCAAAACTAGTTTTAAAATGAGTAAATCCAGGTTTAAAATTAAGCAGAGCTCTGTTTCAGGATAAAAAACTAATCTTACTAAATCCAACTTTGGTGAAGTATACCAAAATTATATAAAGTTTAACGATACAGAGATGATGGAGATGCTTCCTTACTAATTAAAAATAAACAAATTAAAATAAATAAAAAATTTGAAAAAATAATTTTAAAAAAATCAGTTCTGTTGCAACCTAGTAAATATAATAGATATAACTATATAAATGCTTCACACAAGGTCCTACGAGGTGTTTTGGATTCAAGAGGAGATGCAGGTGCTACCCTGTAAACGAAGCTGAGCAGCCATCGTGTGTTCATCAGTGGCGAAAGTCCTGAAGTACATGACCAAGCTGCTGCCCGCTCCATTCATGTAATTTCAAAGCATTTCAAAATGTATCAAGTTTTGAAGGGCACCTGAGGCACTCACCCCCCCCCTACAGCACCAAACAACATGCTTCCAGGGTGGGGGGTTTGTTGCTAACAATAACTAACCCAGGATGCTGGGCCAGGCTTCCAATCCCTGGTCCAACAACCCTTCCCACACACACACACACTCCCCACCCCACCTCACTGCCTGTGGATCTGACAGCCAGGAAGGCCTAGCTCGTGTGCTGCCAGCCAGCCAGCAATAGCTCAGCTTCATCCAGCCCTGGAAACATGGCAGATGGCGGCAGGAGAGAACAGAAGAGAAGACATCGTGTGTGTGTGTGTGTGTCTATGTGTGTGAGGCAGACAGAGACAGGTAGAATGAGAGAAGAAAGCGGGAGTGTGTGACCACATGCTTGCTTGTCTATGATGCCGTCCTCCATGACCTCTAAGCTCGAGCTAAACAAATGGTGTAATATCTTTGCAAAAACTAAACTAGCACCTATAGGAGTCGATCAATAAAGGTCCACAAAGTTCAGCCGTCACTGATTTCATCTAAACATCTCATACTATTTTGTTATTTTGCTCCAGTTTATGTGTGTGTGTGCGTGTGTCTCTAGACACATCTGTCAGCCGCTGTGCCCTGAACGTGTGTGGGTGACCAATCAATCTTTTTCATTCAGGGATCCTATGGGGTTTTCATCCCGGCCAAGTAGAGGTTCAGCTCTTACATGAATGGACAGTTGATTAGTTCCATCAATTTGATGAATCCTTGATAAACAGTCTTCACGCTGTCCGTCTCCTATACGCCAACATGAGTCTATTTTATGCTGTGAAGTGCGCCTGCACAAAAGCTTGAAGAAATAATCCTCCACATTTCCACGTAATATTAATTTGGCTTCTCTAGTGATGATTCATGTAACACTACTGATTTAACTTATGTAACAAAATCCTTATTTATTATCCTTTTTCTGTTCCTTACATATATCTGCTGCTGTGAGACTGAAATTTACCCACAGGGATAAATAAAGAGCTGTCTACCTACCTACCAACCTAAATTAAAGCTTTTACGGCACACAGGAAGATATTCTTTGTATGTTTCTGATGATCTAATAATCACATTTAATAAAGTCATGTTATCAGAGGAGCAATATGAAACAATTGCGTGTCCAAAAATGAGTACAGCGGTGTAAATAGCGACTTAGAGCCATAGATGGTGTAAAGCTACACCCGTTAAACTGAAAATAAAAGCCCCCTGCTCTGAAAATACACACTGGAATTTGAGTTCAATGACTGCTGGTCCCACTGCCTGCCAGACTCTCAGATTTAACAGTTTGATACATCTACTCCTTCTAAAAGATTATTAATGACTTCTTACGACACATAAACAGACCCTAACTCATTTGGAGAACATTCGGCATTAATTTCAACTCTTTTTAACAGTAACGCAAGTTGTGGCCTGGAATAGAAATTTAAAAGGAGGGCATCATGGCTGTAGCATTGTTGTCAGAAAAGTGAGTATTTTAACTCAGCATGGTTCCTTGAGTTCTGATGATGTATCATGGCCATTTTATGGTTTATTACACTGCATCCAAGATTTCTACTTTCAGTCAAATCTTGTATGAGATTTGGATAAAAGGATAAAATGATTCTATGGAAGACAAACATTTGTGTCAAATCCAGAATAACCCAACTGAGCAGCTTTTATAACTAAACCTTAAATGGCTTTCAGTACCAGCCATATAATAGAGCACTATCTACAGAAAGTCCAAGCAAAAAGACTTCAAGCCCTCACTCACTGTCAAGTGCAGCACAAAAACTCCAAGGCAAGATGTCATCATAAAAAACCCGAGGAGCTCACAGATGTCCACTTTAATGATTTATTTTGTAGTTATCCCTTTGCACGCTGCTTCACAATGCGGGACTCACCTCGGATGATGGACAGCTTGGCATTGACTGTGATCTCGCCCTCACTGTTCTCAGCAACACATTCATAGATGTTCTCATCACGTGGCGCTCGGAGAGGCTGGATTCTGAGTACGGCGCCGGCACCCTCGTCAAACTCAATGGTCTGTGGAGTAGAGAGTAAATAATAAGGTCAGGTTATATTGACGTGTGATTCAGCAACAGCGCCAGTTTTGAACTTAAGTGCAGGTGAGTTTTAGCATGGAGCACCAGCGCAAACAACTTTCATGGAGATACAAGAGTGAGTTTGGTGTCAGTTTCATATTTAAAGGAATAGTTCAAATTATTTGAAGTGGGGTTGTATGAGGTACTTATTGATAGTCACAGTAGATGTCAGCCATCAGCACTGAGCTGCTGCTGACAGGGTTGGCAACAAAAGGTATTTTAGAGAGTTATAAAGAGGTCCAAGTCAGAATCATTTTAAGTGTAAGCTATATTTAGAATATTTCCACTGCAATACTTTGCCATCAGACAGACTTTTCAGACAGGAAATCGCTCTTACATAAGCCAAATCTCACTTTCTCCAAACCTACCAAACTCCATAGGCAAGATCAGTAAATTTACTTGCAGAAAACAGGAGTTTCTGGTTTACCATGGCCTCAATTGGTTTGTTTGTTTGTGTTATTGTGTGACTTCACTGACTCTGAAGTATTCTTTTAAAACACCGATGTTACAAAATAAAACACACAAATTACTGATCTTCCCTGTGGAGTCTCGAAAGGTTTGGAGAGAGCGATATTTGGCTTACATAACCGCTTTTTCCCATCAGAAAACACTGTCTGACAGCAAAGTAAAGCAGTGAAAACATAAATATTTATCAAGCACTTCAACTGATATTGATTTTTTTAGGTGGACTTTTTTTTAAGTGGCTAAAATGCCTTATACAGCAGTATATTACTTTGCTTCCTACACCAGAACTCCTGCTCCCTCACCAAACTGGGATCTGGGCATCAACTGTAGTTACCTACACTAACTATCAATACGTACCTAATACAACTATCCCTTTACGCGTAGGTGAGTATTAGCATGAAGCACCAGAGCAAATAATTTTCTTGGAGACACAAGGTTGATTTTGGTGTCAGTGTTTTCATTGTTTTTTATGTAATAAGTAAGTCAGTTTTTCAAAATGTATCTCAAAGTTTACCCAAAACCAAAGACCTATGGAGGTGAGTTACAACAAGATAGCCTTGTTTGAAAAGGTCTCATGTTTCTCCTCTTTTATAGCCTTTGGACCTCATAAATACAGAACTATAAGGAAACACACCCTCACTATCTCTCTCTGCACACACACACATTCCACGCCCCATATCTGTGTGTGATGTGCTTGTTTTTCCATGTTTTCATCTCATTGTTTTTATCTGTAATTGTGCCCTTTGTTCTCTGTGCAGCCCTTTGTTTTGAACCCTGTTGAAAGCGCATCTTAAAAACAAAATCCGACTACACTCAGAATGCAACACGTGCTGCAAATACTGAGTAGAACAAAGCTGTAGTTAGAATAAAAACTCACTTACAAAATGACTGCACTTAAGAAGAGCTATATAAACATAAACAGCCTTTGTGTTTGAATTATCAAGATATTCTTTATGTGTTACTCACAGTAAATACATAATGTAATTTATACTGAAGCTGTTTGTGTACGTTCAGTTTTCAGATGCACCTTGCCAGGCATTTAGCCAGGCTGTCTTTTCCTTCAGAGCATCACATCAATGGAATTTAGTACCACAATCAAATCTCCATCATATCATTCATTTAAGTGGAACTGTAAGAAATGGCTTACTGAGAACTAACAATGTCAACACATATGTTTTTTTGACCCACTTTTGCCTTATATCATGACGTAGTATGTCTTAGACTATTGCAACTATTGTACATATTGTATTATTTTTATTATTCTAGTGTGCCTAATGTTATCCAGCAAAGGGACTGCCGATGAAAAATAGCCTTTAGCTAACTCGGGTATATTTACATTAATCTGAATGTTGATTATTGTACATCGTCCCTCTTCGCATAAATACATAAAAAATAAATATCATTCAAGTATATATAACACAAACATGACAAAGAGCAGTATTAGTACCAAGACAGACAAACATAGCTATCCACAGAGGAGTTAGAATAATTATATTGCTCGCGCTGATTTTTCAGACCTTACTTGGACTAACTGGCATCCTGATTTTTAGACATTAGGAACAATACAGAACATGTGAAATAACCTGGATATGCTTAAATGAACAACAAGGAATGTTCATATTTTGTTGATTATGGTGGCTCCTGTTGACAAAAGTGGTAGTGCTTCCACTGTAATAGCCAGGTAAAAAGAAGCAGACAATTTTTTAACATATTTTGTTGTTAACATACTACTCACTGTAACTTAGGCTGGGAAAACACCACCTCGTTTCATCTGAAGGAGAATCTGACCCGGTGGCAGAAACCTGAATGACTATATTGAACAACTACGCTGAAATAGTCAATGGTCTTGCAGATGGTCACATTAACTTATACAGGTCGTACAGAGGCATCAGTATTAAATTCAGACTGTTTCATAACCAGATAAAAACTCCTTGTAGTACCTTTAAGGTTTTTACCTTTAATTTAACCACTCAATCAAATTCATTTTAATAATGTCCTCATTACAAACAGTAGAACTACTCACATAGCGACCTTTTAAATATGTCTTTATTTTAAAATGTGATGCCAGCGGGGGTAGCTGACAGGACGAAGAGGTTTTGACTTACAGAAGTTGGCCCCTGGCCAACATCTGAAAAGCCACAGGTTTGATCTCCGTGAAAACCACACTGACAGACGGACATTCATCCTGCGGCAAGAAGCAGAACCTTAAGACTTAGGTCAATGACTAGAATTTAAATGGTGGCATTTCTGAACCAATTACCCCACGCTTTTAATATAGTTGGTCATTTCCAGTCATTTCCCAACCTAATCGCTTTTGGATGGATGAAATGGTAGAGCCTGCCTGTCAGTCTTACAGCAAACCTACTCCTCCAATATCTATTGCTCCTCAGAGGAGCTTACACCATCTCAACGAAGGCTTCAGTGCAGGGATCTCTGAGCAAAGCATGACTTTGAGACATAAGTACAAGTCCTCAGCAGCCCTGCTGCTCCACTGCTGCACATCTCAGGGCTGAGCTGCTAATTAGGCTAAAAACACTGCAGAGCACGGCATCGTGATCGATATCAAAGCAGCTGTCTAGAGGGTAAAACAGAAAAAAAAATCATAACTACTTCAAAAACCCTTTACAAATTTTTTATTTCATGCTAAACGGAGGAAGGGAAGCGTCCGTTCTGGCGGGCTCCTTCACGCCCTTGGCTTTGTTTCCCACTTAGCATGCAGAAGAAGAGAACGTACAAACACGACTTGTCTTTTTATTTTGTCCTCCGTTGAGATGCTGCTTCTCCCCCTGTTGATGTTGTTGTCATTTTTTTTTTAGCTTTTTAGCCCCCTCCCCTGTGGTTCTCTTCGTGCCGCAGCGTGTGAATGTCTATCTCTGTGCACTGCCGCCGTTGTTAACGAAAGCAACTTTTTAATTAAGAGACACTGAGCATCAATCAAGACTTTTAGAGACGCCATCTGGGACGCCTGCCGAGGACTGAACAACAAACATCATGAATAACGCGCAGACAGACACATTCACACAGCCAGGGCTGTATGCAAGAAGAAGAAAAAAAACAGCACTGGAAATGAGAATGTGACAACGGCAGAGTCAGTCAAGTGCAAAGAGGACAGAGCGGGAGGACTGGGAGAGCTCTGCATTGCATTACTGGGCAACTGTAGCTAATGGTGGACCCGTGCATTGCTCAGAGGTTAAAGAAGCGAGTCCATGAAAAGATCGGGAGTTGTTGTCCAGAACTATTTGTGCAAACTGTGAGTGAAGAAAGCAAATAAAAACACCCTTTTCAAAAAGACTGTGTGGGGACCCAACTGGAAAAGAAGACCGTGTTTGTAGCATGAAAGTGGTGCTGGGCAGTGTTGAAAGAGGCTAAAAAAGACTGGAATGTGAGGATTAATCTCATTTAAATTTGTTTAAACTGCTCATGACATTAAATGGTTTACACTGCTTAACGGTAAATGACAAAATATGGATCTGATGGGGCCAATCACAACTGTTTCATGTCCCATGTGAAACCAAAACGTTATTAAAAGTTGCAAGATCTGTAGCGTTACGTGCGTCACATGATTTTCATCATACGACTTTTGTCTTGCAAGTTGCTTCACTGATGTCACATGACGTACATAACATACTTTGTGTCACCCCCAACATGTTCTTACAATGGGACCACATCTTCGTAGTTTTTGTGGCTAAACCTGCCCAAACTGACCACGTCCAGGCTAGTGAAGTAGTACAGTAACAATAAAGTTTCCCTCCTCACCTGTAGAGTGCAGAAGTGCTCATTGACTCACCTCTATACGCTGGGAGTTGACCTTCTTGCCTTTCTTGTTCCAGCTAACCTTTGGTTTGGGGTCGCCCGTCGCCTGGCACACAAAGGAGACCACGCCCCCTGAGACGCCAATCTGGTCGACGGGAACTTTAGTGAACCGTGGTGATGCTGGGGAGTGAGGAAGACGAGGGAGGACAGACAGAGAGAGGGCAGAAGAGAGGAAGACATTAGCATCAGATGAATGTTGCGCCATTGGAGCAAACCCACACTAGCCTCTTTTTGCAAACCACTTCGTTATCTTATTCTCCCTTGGTACCGCACACCCACACACTGTTCAGCTGCAGAGAGAAGCCTTGAATAAGTAAGGGAGACAGACAGTTGGAGTTTTAGAGAGACACAAAATAAATACCAAGACAGACAGACAGGATGGACAGACTGTCAAACAGAGAGATAGCTCACCATTTATCTATAGTGGCATAACAACATCACATCAACCCATATAGAAAAGATATTGATACATTTAACTAAATGTTTTTGTTTTACTTATTTCTTATAATTATGTTCTATGAGAAACCAGTAAAAGTGAGCACTTTCATGAGTAAGCCACAGTATGAGATAGATATAATTCTTATAAGTCTTATAAGACTTATAAATATCTTGTCTTTGTCATACAGGAATGGTCTCTAAAAGTTAGGACACTTGGGATTTGGCCATTGAACCTCTTGCTTTTTTGACACAGGGTAGCCACTTAGGTTGAATTAAAGTACTACACTGTGCCTTTCCTCATCTAGTACCCACAATTCAGTGCTGTGTAGCTCTGTGTGTAGATCATGGTTCTGTGAATTTATAAGTTGATGTTGTGCCAAGGTGCTGATGATTAGTAGCTCAAAAATATCACTCCATGGGGAAAATGGAGTCTGGATACCACCAGTACCATAGAAAAGCATCAGAAAAGTACATTAAGAGGATGAAGCAGTAAAATTGAGTTTTTGTTTTAACGTGAATGTGTTCAAAAGTGAGACTCATTTCCCTGTTTAATAGAGTATAACACTGACAAAGCCACAATCAGTGGTTCAATTCTCACTTGGGCCACACATACTGAAATCGTATGCGCTCAAAGAGCTGAGACCCTTTGATTAAACTGTCGATCAAAAGTTAGTCATTTTGCTGCTTTTGGTGTTGATTTTTTTTTTTTGCTTGTGCTTTGCTTGCAGTCGGTTCAAGACAACAAGCCCGATAGAAAGAGAGAAAGAGAGAGAAAACAGTCCTGGGGAACTCGTTAAATCTGAATCATACAGATATGTGGGGATGATCAAACGGCCAGCGCATAACGTCAAATTAATAATTAAGGGACCATGGGCCGACACCAGTCTCCAGGCACTGCTAAACACATATGAAGGAGAGTTCCTGCATTCATTATCGGATAAAGAGAGATAGAGAGTGGGTATTTTAGCGAGAACGAGGCAAAGAGAAATAGTGTAGGACAAGGGGAAGGAAAAGAAGGGTGAGTGTATTGCTTCAGGAAAGCAGAGGCACCACATGCAAAGTTAATCTCACCGCCTCCAACTAACAACCTAAATATTTCTGATGCAAATATTACACCAAGATGCACAAACTGGCTTAACTAGACTTTGGTGGCTGGTTGATCTCAAAAGCAGTTTTTGCAATTTTCACAACCAGCTGGATTTCTTCCAGCAGAAAACGCTCTCAAAAGGATGAGTGGTTCCACACATCACAACAACAACAACAACAAAAAAAACACATTTGTGTTCATGTCCTGCTTACAAGTGTGTGCCAGTGTGAGACACACTTAACCTTGATTTTACAAGCTTAGATGTCTGTGAATGCAAGATTATTGCTGGAAACAAGTATACGTGCTCATTATGCTGTACACGGACAAATGAAGATTTTAAAACATGAGTTCAACTAAAAACTATCGCTGCCATGATATCATGTTTCCTTTTTTTTAGTCGGCAGACAGATTTGCTCACCTGCAAATGAGCAGAGACATTCTCATCTTGATTTTTGTCTACTTTTTTCTCAGGTAATTTGGGGCATATGTGGCTCACGGGGTAAAGCATGACACTAGCTACACTGCCAGGATTAAAGGTGTAATTCCCACTGTGCACACAGTACTGTAAGACCTTGAATTAAAGTGCTAATTCCACGGCATATGTGAATAAAATTGTCATATATGATAAAACATCATTCTCAGTGTTGGGCATTGGCAGACAACATGCTGAGCAACACGAATCAGCCAAGGGGCAGGGATGAACCTCTTCCACTTTTATAAGAAGTATTAAAGGGATGTGTTGCTGGCAATCATTTTAATGTTGGAAATATTGATTCTTGGCCTTCTGATGGTCAAATGAAAGCGTATTGATTGTTGCATCCTTCAAAAAAAAAATATCTTAGCCCTCTTTAAATCTTACTCCACATCTGTTGAAATAAACCCTGGAGAATTCACATTCCTCAACACATTGGAAAGGTTTCATAACTGAATGTATAATGAAACGCAGATTTCTCAATATTTCTGTTGATATCTCAAAAATCAAGATCTCATCTTATTGATTACCACTTTAATGTAAACAAATATTTTAGACAGCCCAGTCTTTTTTATTGTAGATTAAAGAGGTTTGAGCTGTAAACTAAATTATACTACAAACTGTGATAAAATACATCAATGCTGTTAAGCATGCAGTCTGGTTATGCATCTAAATGTATACTGGTCTGTCCTACAGGGGTATATATGTGTCACATGAACTTAATTTTTATGTTTTTATACAGTATGTACATTGTACACACACCCAAGGACAACTGGGTGAAAAACATTTATTGTACACTGTCCCTGTTTCAAACAAACCTATAAATGAAGTGATATGATGGTTTTTAATAATCACATTTATTAACAAATTCGTAAAAATCAGCTTTTCATGATTGACAATGGTTCATCATACCAACTACTGCTCTAAATCGTCCTGAATCTTGAAAGGCCATTGCTGACATATAGTCAACCATTTGGGACCAATCTATGTCATGAAATCTCTATTTTAAAAGAGACGTTTACATTCTTTCATCAGAATTGAGTGGCCCACCTGTCCCAGCCCTGGCTCTTGAGTTGAAGTCTATCAAACCATGCTTATTTTTTAAATATATCATGATCAAGATGCAGGAGTTTATTTTCTGCTAATCCTCTTCTAAGTGTTTTTAAATTGTGGCACAATGGTTCAGACTTGTGCACCACCAGACTGCAGTCTTTCCCTCAATGATGATCCCATTATAAACAGCAGGGCTATGGGTATGTTCTGGCACACACAGGCTGAAAGCCTACCCCACTGTAGCTTTTCCAAAGAGGGACCAGTACTTCTAATGACTGTCAAAGCTCCAGAAAAATCTGTTTCCAGCACATATAGAGAGAGCCTGATAGCAGCAGCTAATGGCTGGTTAACTCTGACTAACCACCTGTCACTTACTCTGGTTCGCATCTCCACCTTCCATGTGAGACACTGCCACGACACCTACACAGGCTATCCTGTGCACCCCCATCACCCCCTGCCTCCTCAGCCCTTTCCCCACTTTTTTTTTCTTATCAGTTTTCAAAATTGCGCAGTGGGTGGGGGAGAAGTTAGATTTTAAGATCTAACAACAGTTAACAACTACAGTTACATTGCATATTACTGTAATTTTTGAGTGGGAGGTTTCTAAATTGTTTCTAAATGATATATAATGGCAGTAATTTGTTTCTCTTACTGTGTTTATCCTGCATCTATGTGACATGCACCGACACGGTCGACAATTACATTTACACACTGCGCTGTTGATCTTCCAAACAAGTCCTCTCTGGGAAAAGGCAAAACTGGAGCATTAGCTGAGGTGGTGTTTTCCACCTGTTGCGTATGAGTTAAAATGCATTTGCATGTGAAGGACTGACAAATCTAACCTTCAAATAAGGTTATACATGTAAAAAATTACCCACCAAATCAAAGATAGTCAAAAATAAATCTATCTACTGTATAATTCGCTGTATATATGCAGTATATGGCAGCTATAAGATGATGTGAGCACAGCAGCTTTTCTCTAGCTTCAAGGAGTGGGCTTTCTTTATTTGTCTGATGCATACAATGATCCCTTTTGGCATTTTACACTCTCAGTTTCCATTCTGAAACTACACAACACAGCTTTACACAACACAGCTCCTCTGCATTTGACCTCCCTTTACAATGTGCCCTCTGTCGAGACAGACGAGGGATTTACACAGAGCAGGCCTGTGGCAGTGGTTCTGCTGAAGGCCAGCACTCTTTGATTAGTTTTCCCCTGAACCATTCGACATTTCCACCCAGTCGCCTTCTCCCTCTCCTCCTCTCTTGCCTCATAGGATGAGAAAGATGTACAATGAGTGCGGCTGCCCGCATGTCAGTCTGAATTTAACTCCTGACAGATGCAGGATTTTCTCATAATGTACTGTGTATGGTTCTCAACATTACATCAGGAAGGTTAAAAAAAAAGGCAGGGAGTTGGGAAGAAAAATTGTGTGAAATGAACAGAAATGACACTGTAAGATTTGACAGGAAGGGGGAGTGCAGGAGGAGGAGGCGAGGTCAGCAGTAAAAGAGAAAGCTGGAAGAGGAGAAAAGAGGAGGTGACAAGAGGTCCAGAGATGATGTGAAGAGGGAGGGCAGAACAAAAATTGATCAAGAAACTTTTTCTTTTTATTATTTGTAGGTTTTGCTTTTTTAATAAATAAATGAAGACATGAAATTCAAATTACTTTTTGTATTCAACAGATAACAAACCATTACTCTTTCCGCCTGAATACATTTTAAAAATTACATCTGTAAACTGATACCCTCCACTGTCTGTTATGTGTAATGCACAGTCCCCTTCAGCTATATGTGAAGTTATCTCTGTGTATGTTCAACAGATATTTATGACACTACATTGTGCATTCATCATATAGTGTGGGCAATACAAGTAAGATTGAATTAGCACGTTGAGTTAGCAAACTGTTACTAACTCACTGATTTGCAGATGTTTGCATATTGCGAGAGACAAAAAAATATGGGATGATATCTTTGTTGAACTGTTTAATTACTAATTAAATAATTAATTAATCTGTGATACAACATTTTGACAATGTGCTTGAAACTGCACGTGTATAACCTCAGTCTGATATTTGATGAGTGAGTTATGTCAGTGTTGGCAACCCTTACCACTACTGGATTGGATTGGACCCAACTATAGAAAGATGATAAAATACACTAACTAAACTGTGAGACAGAACTTCTAGCTGGACAAAAGCAGAGGCAAATCTTGAAACTGAGAAGCTGACCTTTTAAAGGAGAGTAAAAGATTGCATGTGAGAGATAATAACCCTTTCATATAGGAGACGTGACTATCATGGCCTACATAATGCACATTCAGCCCACATTTGACACATTCATATGAAACTGCTGTCTGAGGTTAATCTCACTTTTCACACAGACGTGCGTCTACAGGTGGAGTTCCACACAGATATTACAGCAAGCCACAGAATTACACATAATTATATCACATAAGTACCAAATAAAGTTCAGAGAAGTATCACTTTCAGCTCCGCTGTCGCCGTCTCGCAGGCTTGCCCACGGCTCTTTATGCATGCGCTCTGTTGTGTCTATTTTTCCGCATACTTCATACTCTTCAGGTAGTGAGTTTAACGTTGTTTGAACGTTATCAGCATTGTTTAACTTCCCATCAACCCAGGTTGTATAAAGGGGAAAGACTGTAGCTGTGGGCCCATGAATGTCTACTATAATGCAATTACTACAGGTATGCAGTATGTGATTGTGTGAACTCTGATGGGCGTAATTAACCTTTTTTTCAATTTTCCCCGGCTGTGTGCCTCTGGGCTTCTGCTGCCAGTTACCGTTAACTTTGAGCCTTTCTTTTTTTTGGAGTTTGAACCTCGCAACATAGCCAGTAATTGCAGGGTAGAAAAGGTTGAGAGGTGTCGGGGCTTAAAACCGCTTTTAAAAAAATTCCCAATAATAAGTAAGGGCAAAGACTGCAGCATGTTATCAACAGATAAGCTTATTCACAATGTTTCATGCACTGACTGGGTTCAGTATCTACATCATGGACGCAGGAAGTTGATGCACACTGGCCGATGTGGGAAATCAATGGTGTTGCTTTCCTGGTAAAGAACTGACTCTTTAATGTGCAGCATCTTCATACATCAATATGTCATTTATATTATAGTTCAGTCCCTGGTAAAATCACTTAAAGCCCAATTCGCATGGGACAAGCATTACCTGGGAGCCTTTAGTAATTATAAATTATTGTAAATGTCATCTGTGATCTTAATCCTGTGTGAATCTTCCACGTCTGTAATTTGTAAAGTAAAATTCCACCGCAAACTACCTCCCATATTTCTCCAAACACAGAGATCCTGTGATAATATTAGTCCTGAGTGAATCTGTATCTCAGTGATTTGGGGTCATACTTTTTGTTAAACTTCTAAAACTAAAAAAAATATGAAATTTGGTGACTCATAATGTATTGAAGTGCTAATAATAATAATAATAATAATAATTGATGATATTGATGTCAGTAATGATGTTGTGCCACATCCTACAAAGACCCCCAACAGCATGGATCAAGGTGTCGCACTTGACGGGCAGACTAGTTCTGAGCTGACATGACGCAACACCCAAGACTCTGGCTGGACGAGAGGAAGAAGACTGTTTTTACTTTGATGATGCTTCCTTCCACAAACACAGTCAATGATGGACAATGTCTCCTAGATGCTGAACTTTTTATATTAAGATGTCGACCATATTCCCATCACCAACAACAACTCTAATTTCATTGTGCAACCCAGTAATGTATAAAACACAGATATGAGGAGTGATTTCTAAAACATACGAAGTCCCCTGGTAATGTTAGTCCAGTGCAATTAGGGTTTAAAACTAATATGATTGTAGAAAAAATGAGGGTGTACATTTTATTCCAGTCCAGTGGTGTACCGTGCTAGTGTTCTAAAAATGTTGTTGGTAAAGCAACTTTGTCACGAATCAGGTAAAATGTAGTGTTGTGCTGGTAGCCCTCTTGTTTAAAATACAGAAATTAAACTACTATCACCTTTTCTTCTGTTTTTGTAATAATCCTTTCTTGGCATTGAAGTGAAATGTTTCATTTAGCACTTTTAACCATATTTAGGTCTAAAGGGTAAAAGTGGGATTTCTACAGTTTAACAACTTTTTATAGAAAGTCAAAGATGTACAATTTAAAGTGGAAAACCATCAAATATATTCCACTTTTCATGAACATAAAATATACTTTCCAATGTCCTCTGCTGTCTGTGCTACCCAGAGCACAGAGCTTTTGAGGTTTGATTCCCACCGGTGACACCCATTCTAAAAATGTATACACTTCCTTTGCTGTAAGGTACCTTGTATAAAAGTCTCCACCAAACGGAGAGAGCTGCGTTACCAGAGTTGACATTGAAAGGACATTGCACCCGCAGTGGCCATTTGTCCCTTCCACCAAAGTCTCTCTCTATTCCCTAAGCTTCCCTCAGACAGACCGAGGTACAGCACTGCCCAGATAAGCACACAAGACCCGTCTTTATCTGCCTGGCAGGGGGACATGGCCTGAGCTAAAATAACCAGCAATGGGGGCCCGGCTATCTTCACAAGGCCCCGAGAATAGAACAGATCAACGCACACAACGAGCGGCTAGCAGGAGTGAAAAAAAAAAAACTCACACTGTGCACACAGACGCTTGTTTAGCTAATACAGCAACCACCTGCTACTGGCCGCTACCTCTGTTGGACGTGATAAGACAGAATACACCAGCACTGTGATTATAAAGTGGTGGTGAGTGGGAGGTGGGTATGTGAATATGAGACGGCTCCATTTACAGTACTTTCCTGTTGTCGCTTGGTACAAAGGGGGAGGGGGTGTAAGAGGAGGGAGGGGACCGGCTTTATGACTAATACAGTAATTGATGGAGAAAAGCTTCCTGGGTCATAAATAGGAGCCATTATCCTCTGAATTAGCAAAGTGGGAGACAAAATGACGCACAGCCATTCAGTGATTTGCAGGGAAAGGCAGAGAATTGGGAAAGGGGCACTTGTTATCCATCTTGCTACAAATAGGTATCTTTTACAGCATATAGAGACCCTTTGGTACTATTAGAGCTACAACTGCACGCAAACTAATTCCACTTTCTCCTGCCACTCATGTGGCTGTCTGGGAAGAGGGTGTAATCAGGGTGAGGATGCAGAAGAGAATGACATCAATTTAAACTGTCTTTTACTGTTTTTTGTTCTGGATAGGAGCAACAAGTTGAAAGCGTACAACTCATTCCACATATTTTCATCCCACTTACTGCCACTTTATCTCAACAGACACTCTACGGCCCAAATGTACCAACAGATATTCTTATGTCTTTTTTGGTATGTTTACTAAGTGGATGACAGCAATATGAACGACTGTATGTTACTGATTTTAAGAAGGTGATTTACTCAAGCTAATCCTGCCTGACATTAAACTTAATTTTCGCATTAACCAAACAGCAGACGCATGACACAAACACACACAGGCACTGTCAAGACCGAGTGCTTGGGAAAAACAAAATAAATGATGTCTAGAAAGTGGAGCAACGGACCTTTTACACAGCAGCCATATTGATATGAAATAGTCGGATAAACAGGTGTTTCCAATGATAGTGATTAAGGTCCCGTTCCATTTACTGTAGCTAAGTCGTTCCAGTGAGCCACCATACACAACAGAAGCATCCTGAATCTGTTTGACCTGAATGAGATGGATCCTCAATCAGTGCATGAAATTAAAGACGTTGTGTTGTTAAGGGGGCAATAAAGAAAAGCACCAGGGACACAAAGATGCAGTTTCTGGGACAATTCTGGGATAGCAGAGAAACGTATCACCACAACAACATTAAAGCAAATTTTCAAATAGACATTTATACAGATTAGTATATTTTTGCAAATGTTGCAATGATGGAAAGGTGAGTGAGGTATGTAACATTTGGCTTCATATATCAACTGACAGAAAAATAGAATATTGTAAAAATGTTAATGTGTTGTATGAAAGCGTCTGAATAACTGGGCAGTTTTGTAACACTGAGGAAAAAAGTTCATTTAGAGCCCTGACCTTAATCAGTATCATTAGTAACACCTGTATTTACCTTACTAATTCACATCAAAATGGCTGCCTTGAAATCTGTCTATTTCTTATCCCAGCATGTTCACTTTCACCTTTTTCATCTTGCACTAAGTTTAACTGGACCTTTGTACACTCTCTACTGATTTACACATGATTTACTTTAAGGCATTTCTAAATTGTCTAAGGTGTGGTCACTGTTCGGCAGTAACCAGCTAAAGTGGACAAGCAGTGAGATGTTACTGATATTGGACTACAGCCGTGTGGACCTCTGAGAGAGATTTTCCAGCTTTCAGTATCCACCGAACAGCTATCCAAAGACTCAGCAGGACGCCAAGCTGCTAGAGCTGCCTGTCTGTCAGTCCTGGACTTCACTTAAAATCCTACCAGCCTTTATCAGCACGCTTATACACACACACAAATGCATACACCCATATAGGCATATGGGTGGAAGGATGGGTGGACGGACAGACAGATACTTTCAGCCAAATGTGCATTCAGGAGGGTGCATTAAAGAGCAAACACACAAACAAACATACAAACAGACAGACACACATATTCTCTCTCACAAACACCGCACACCCTCCAGGCCCAAACAACCAAGCCCCATCAATCAGGACCAATTCTCACAGGCTGACTAGGCAAGCGCCATCACTATGGAAACCGAGCCTTTACTCGAAACCCGTCTTGCTTTGTCTTGTCTGGAGGTTTTCACACGCAATCAATGCCAACAAAGAGCAGCAGACTGCTGCAAAAACTTGAACCAGGCAAGAAAAGAAGAGAAAGGAAAGAGAAAAAAAAAGTTGGTAAGTCTGTCCAATTTCTGATGGGAAAATTGTTTGCGAGTAAAGATGGACAACTTGGTGGCATCAGCGTGAGCCAACTTAGAAGATGAAGAGGTGAGGATTTGGTTCTTCAACAACAGGGGTTTTTCAGTCGTTCAGTGAAGAATGTGGAGTCTCATATGAGATCCTTTAACATATTAAGCAAATTTTGTAACAGAGGGCACTACATTTCCATGAAATCAGCACTTTTCTTTCCCCTTCATCTGTTGCCAAGGTGCTCTTGAGCCACACTCACAGTATGCACTGAAGGGAAAAACCGTTTAATACTGTGCTTGTGCTGGTGAGGTATGAATGTCTGAAAGTGTCTGAATGTCTGCTTAAAATAAGCACGCATGCTCTGCCAGTCAGGATAAAAAAAAAAATACTCTCAACTAATCTCAGCTGTAGCCATATTCCACAGGGCATGTTTGGGTCAGGCTCCATTCCTACATAACCCTTACCTTAGCTGTCCAAGCTTAAGGGTTAATGAAACAGTTGCTTTTCCAATTAAAATATAAGGAAGAAAGGCTAATTGGGATTTGCTCTCAGGGCAGCTGGGGTGCAAGGCAGTTGCGGACGTAATGCTGAGTGGATTGTACAGCCAGTTCCCCACAGCGGAACATTGTCCATCTTATAACCTCAAAAATCCGATTCTCCTTTCAACGGTTTGATAAAAAGGCAGGATAATTGTACATGTTTGAATACAATTCAACTTTTTTGAGGAACTTTCATGTAACAAGTGACATTATTTTGCTACAAGTGGTAAGAAAAGCCTTACTTAAAAACATTATCACATCTTTCAAGGCAAATCTCAAAGCACTTGATTTCCACTGCCAAGAAATGAAATTATGTCACTTCATTAGGAAATGTAATTCACTTGTTTTCATGCTCTGCAGTACATGCAGTGAGTAAAGACGTGATGTTTTTGTGCAGAGCCGTCCCCATTGCATCATGCAGTGTGCCATCTATGTCGAGTGCACTCCAAACAAACTCGCAGGGCTCAGGCTTTGCAGTCCATCAGGGACTTGTGGCAGGATGTGGGAGCCCAGTATAAAATAAGTTCTGGAGTGTTAGTACCCAGAGGTGAAAAACTTTGCCCAACCACACTGCTGTCACAGCGAAGCTGCATTTCTAAAAAGAGTGGCACACTCGTAATATGCACAAATTGGTCCCATTGAAACCATTGTTGAAGGCTAAAGAAAAAAGCGACAGACACTAAGTATCCTTCCACCCATTGGAAATAAATAGGCTTGATTCCTCAGAGAAAAAGGGGGGAAATTAAGCTTAAGTGTGTGTCTGATTTCAAAATGGCCATAGAGCACACACAGAGGAGGTGAAATGGGAACAATTTTGTGTCATTTAGAGACTCACTTGAGGAAATTGACACTTGTTGGCTCATTAAATGAAGAGGACACCTCCAATTGTCAAAGGTGTTACAGGTCTGATCAAAACAGAGGACAAGAGAATAAAGAAAATAGACAAAACAATCTTCTGTCTCTCCACTGAAAATAAAACATTGACTGAAAACCACTCACTGTTTCTTTCTCTCTTATCTGAATCCAAGCAAAGCCACATACAAGGAAAAGTCTCCACCTGTGCAGTCTGAGATGGAAGGTTTGAAAAATTATCGGACCAAAAGGCATCGAGGAATATCTTTCTTTCGGGGGATTCAAAAACCTTTGAAGATCTAAACTTGCTCATTCAAAGGAGGCAATTTTAAAAAGCCACCTTGGTGGTGTGTTGAATTCCTTTCTGCTGGAAGGAAAAAAAAAACAAAAAAAACATCGAGGGATAGCACTTTTTCACGCACTTCAATCACTCGCATTGTTCTGTCAAACTGAGTACATAAAAAATCGCTCAAACGACTGAAGCATGTTACTGAAAAGAGTCTGAGAAAGAGAGATGATGGCAAAAAAGAAGAGCTGTAAGCATCACCCACGCTGTGGCTTCAGGCTTGGAGGACAGCTATTTGATCCATTGTCCTGACCAAAACTGTGCTTTTAGAGGCACATTTCAATAAAATAAATTAAACTGACTGGATTTTTCCTGATTTTATTGCCACAGTCTTTTCATCTCCCTGAACCAATTGGATAGTGGATGGGTATGTCTGCTGTCCTGTGACCTGTGGTCATCGGCCATATGGGCTCGATCACCACTGTTGATTGTTTGTATGTTCTTTCAACACTGTTAATCATTCCAATGGGGTTAAAGAGGAGGTTTGTTGTTGTTGGAGGTTGTTGTTTTTAAGCCACACTTTTTTAAGCGGCTAAACGTACGTTTGGTTGCTGACCCTGTCCTGGCTCTCCGAAGTGGAGGCGTGTTTACTGTAGATACAACGCTGACTGTCAATAAATACCACAAGCCCACTTCAAATCATCCACACTATCCCTTTAAGAAGAAGACATGGTGGTTTCTTTCCTCGCTAAATCAAACCGTTTCCCTCTACCACCCGCAAGTGTACAGCTCTGAGAATTCAACCTATAACAGCCCTCAGACTGCAGACAGCGCCAAAAGGATACTTGAGGCAGGAATTCATGCCTGTAACTCAATTAAAAATTAACTTGTTTTCTTCTCATTTGAGAGAAAAACAGTGTATAGAGTAAAGCATGAGGCCAAGCATTGCAACAGCAGGGTGCACGTAAAATTGAATTTGACAGAATTAACTTGACACTGTTGGCTCAAATATAATTTGACTAGAAAAGATAAGGAGGGAGTGAGTGAGGGGAAAAAGAAAGGCGGAGAGCAGTAAAAACAGAGAGACTGAGATGTAGGGGAACAAGAACAAGAAAATAACGGCTCCACTAAGGGGCTTCATTTTTTTCCAATTGGCAGCTTCAAAGGAATATAAATAATTGAACACCCTCACCCCGTCACTGTGAGTTCTGGCCAATTACTATTAGGAGTGCTTTGCCAAGAATGCTACTGTTGAGGACTCCAAAAGGCCGAAAGAAGAGGAGAAAGAGAAATTGAAGAGGAGGTGAAAGGCCAGGAAAAATGCTGACAAATAACCCTGTCTCCATGTCCAAAAACACAAACCCAAATACAAACAATATTGCAATATAAAGTCACTAAGATCAAGAAAAGTGAAGAAATTGCAATATATCAGAAAAGAATGAAAAAAATATTACTGTTGCCCTTCAGTGAGCAAAATATGAACTTAGGCCAGACGTTGCTAAACTTTTTTCATGTCAAAGACCCCAGAATAGACACATTTTAGACCACTCACCCCTAATCTGAGAGGCTTTTGTCTTAAGAAACTCCTTTCTGAGTAATGTTGCAAATTCTGTTTATTTTCCTTGACTGAGAGTTGAAAAAATTAGCAATAATTGATTGATCATTAACAATGAATAAGTTACAAAATGCACATCTTGTTCTCAGTTTAAATTATTTTTGAACTGTTCTAGCCAACATTAATTCAGGAAGCACAAACAATTCCAACAAATGGAACAATAAAACAATAACATAACAAGGCTCTCGTTCTTGTTCAAAATGGCTGCTCTTCTCCTCCTGACATTATTCAAAAAATGGCTCTGCCAAACAAAACATACATCATAGGTTAATAAACTTTTAATCAGTTAAATTCTTAATGTCAATCAGTCAATTAATGATTAATCATTAACATCCCTACTGCTACTACCTACTCTCTACCACTGTTTCTTTTTAAGTTTGAAGATATTAAACTCTTCACTGTCAGTCAGTGATTCAACTTGGATCAATATTATTTACAGTCAATTAACACTGTTCCTTCCCTTGTTGTTCCAACTTCAAAAAAATGTGTTAAAAGTTGGTCCCCGGATCCCAGCTTGAAAACCACTGACGTAAAACATCAGGCATTGAGGAAGACAATCAGGGAAATATAGGACCGTATCTATTTTCCTCAATAAAAAAAATAAATAAATAGTGCTTCATGTTGCCCCTTTATCAACTCACAAAAGACAGCAACAGAACACAACTGGAAAGAAATAATTCCCAATCCCTGTGTGGTTTTTAAAACCAGATTTGAATACCCAGTGACAAAACAAAATTTGTTAATAGAGGAGCTGTTGGAGCTGAGGTTTGTTCAAGTTATCATGGGCCCCCAAAGGTCTTAGCACCTGGTGGTGTGTGTGTGTGTGTGTGTGTGTGTGTGTGTGTGTGTCTGAGTGTGTATGTGCCTGTGCAGCTACTTTTTTGTGCAAAGGAAACTGTGAACACCATGGCAACCCTGTCACCCCACAGCTCATAAATCAAAAAACTAATATTACAAGATGGTATTCATACACCTAATAACTTCAGTAATTACCTACACTTTCAATATTCTCCAAGAAATTTTAATCAGCCTCCCTGACAATGTCAGAAACACAACCTTTTGATGGCTGAAGTAAAAAAAAAAAAAAAAATTTAAAAAAAGAAAAA
Source organism: Lutjanus campechanus (assembly GCA_027495735.1). Lineage (NCBI taxonomy): Eukaryota > Metazoa > Chordata > Actinopteri > Lutjaniformes > Lutjanidae > Lutjanus > Lutjanus campechanus. Next base: position 9,027 of record JAJHUR010094041.1, on the reverse strand, counting down.
CGGACCTTTTGACTGCTGTGTTTGATTCAGTCCTTTTAACCAATACTGTCTAATAAACTGGTTTATATATTTCACACTTACAACTTTCAGTGGTGTTAGGTCTTTATTTTGATGCTTTTTTGCCTTTAATCATGACTAAAAAGCTCCCTGGGTTGCAATTTTGCATAACTTCTATAAATAGTGACTTGGTTTCCACTTTCAAAACAACAGCTTTTTTTCCATTTGATGTCCAATGATAGAAAATAACTGATAATACTTTGTTTAAAAAAAGAAAAAAACAGAATATACTTGGTTGACTGCAAATGTTTTGGAGCACAAAAACATGGATGCATATATACGGAGATGTTTTATTGTTGCAACCTAAGAATCTTTATTATTACTATACATGTAACAGGGTAAGTGTGACCATGATTGTGTCATGTAAGAAGCTCTGTCAACTCTGTCTCAGAGCTGAGTTGACTACATATTTATTTTACAAATGTATCTTGTGTTAAGTTTCTACATTGCATGTTTGTATTTTTGTTTAGTTTACTGTCCTCTTGGGAGACAGGCCTTCAAGCTAAAATATCCAAACAAATAATAAAAATTGTGGAAATTGGGGTAAAATCAACTGTTGCGTCTGTTTATTCTTTATATTGTATACATTGTTCCTATTTTTGTAGTTTCTTATTTAATTTATTATTTATTGGTTTTATTGACGCTTCTTTATTTTTTTTTTTCATCTATCCATTTTGTTTCTGTAACACTGCAAATTTTCCCTTAGTGGGACTAATAAAGCATTATCTTTTCTTATATGACTATTACACATTAATCACAACACACTGCCATCTAGTTTTATAGCTGTCCCACCACAAATATAACACATCTACTCGCTCAATATGCTACAGTCACCTGTGATAAAGCTCAGGTGACACTCCTCACATTAGAATAATGCAGCCTCTACACACACACACACACACACACACACACACACACACACACACACACACAGAGAGAGATAAATGCGTGTGGCTGCATACAAATTTCATGCAAACATGCAGACAAACATAGACACACACACAAACAGGGAGGCATGCATTATTATAGTTGAGGTGGCGGGATTTATTGAGCCATCTTTCTTTCTCTTTTGATTAAAAATGTCTCCTTCTTGCTGTGATTTATGAGTGTAAATGGAAAGGGATGGAGGGCAGACAGAGAGAGGGAGGGATGTGAGAGGGAGGGATGACATCATGCTTTCAGCGGGGCCTTTTTGTAAAAGGGTGGCATCCACTGTGTGTGTGTGTCTGTGTGTGTGTGTGTGTGTGTGTGTGTGTGTGTGTCCGTGTGATAGAGAGGGACAGAGAAAGAAAGTGTTGATATGAGGTGGGGTGGGTGTCTCCCCCCACTCCAATCCTCTCAGTCCACCAGGTGGGAGTGATTATAATTGGACAAGTGCACCACTGGGCTGTGTGTGTGTGGTTGTGCATGTGGGTGTGAAAGACAATCAGAGAGCAAAAGAAGGTAGTCTCTGTGTGTGTGAGTGTGTGTGTGTATGTGTGCATATTATTTCCAGACATAATGGTGGGGCAACGCTGTGTGGCCCCAAAAAGAGATGAGAAGTGTGTGTGTATGTGTGTAAGTGTAAGTGGCCAGGAGGGGGGAGGAAAAGAAAAAAACAAAACACAAGTGTGAACATGAGCAAGAGACAATAAGACAGAGTTAGAGAGCTTGACAAAAACAGCGATCATATCCACAGGCAGAGCAGACAAAGACTGGCAGATACTGACAGATGGGGAGAGAGCCCTGCTGTTAGCGTATTTGTGTGCGTGTGCATGTTTGTGTGTGTGTGTGTGTGTGTAAGAGAGAGCGAAAGAGGGGGAAAGCTAATCTCCATCAAAGATGAAGCAGACTGCACTGACTGTTATTTAAACCAGGGTGAGCAAACAGACTGTGAATAAGTTCAAGTGGAGGAGAAAAAAGCTGAGTCCTGACATGGTGAGCAACTGTCTTCATATGCAACCTGTTCAGAGGAGGAGCTTCTGCACCTTGGCCTTCCTTTCATCCTGTGTGGCCTTGCCATAAGTGAGAAAGAAAGAAGCAAAAAAGGGAAGAGAACAAAGACATCTGTTTGACATCTGTCTGAGTGCAATTTCAGATGTTTTCAGCCAGCTGAGCTGAAAGACACTCGAATTATGCTAGCAGACACTCCAACTACCATGCAATCAAGAGTAGACAGCTCTGTGGCAACATGAGAAAAATCAAGTCCTCCTCATGTTATCTTGAACCACTGAGAAGACACTCGCTGAATGTCAGAAACTGAGTCGAGCGAAGAGACAGACGGAGGGGAACACGGCGAAAAATGTAATTTATCTTGCAAATTACCTAAGATAGACAGAAACTGTCTCAACTTGCTTGAAATTATGGCTGTGGCACCTGGAATGTTGAATAGTATGTCTGAAATGTCACATTGGCTGAATCTGTTGATATTTTAAAGTGCCATTTAAGATGTATTTTTATTCTCTTGCTCACAGCTCTAATGTACTCAGTCTGTCTGTTGTTTCAAGCGGTGGTTCTGAAAATAGTGGTCCAGGGACGCCCAAGGGTCCGTAGCACTCTGCACGCTGTCTGTGAAAAGTTTTCAGAATTCTTCATTTAAATTATCATGAAATAAAAATATATTTATTCATATTTTTTACAAGTCTTCATAGGTCAATTAATAATATTTACTTCTTCCAAATCTCCAATACTTCATAGATTAAGCTCTAATCTAACAACTCTTAATTCTTTCATTAAGTCAAGTACGTGTCACCCACATGTCACCCAAGGGTGGAAACCGGCTCTCTATCATAATCATGTTCCAGGCTGTAGTGTTGTGGGGTTTTTTTATGAATAATTAGGTATATTTTATCATTTCTATTATTCATATTTTATTTATACATATAATATATTTCTTATCATATATTATTTAAAATAATAAGATAATAATCATCTGCATTTTATTTTATGTGTGCACTAAAAGTGAAACACTCTTAATGTGTGTGTATGTACTGGGTATTCTGTGTTGATGCAAATATTTTTTATACATGTCTAATATGTTTGTACTTTTCTTGTGTTGTTCTTTTACATAGCTAAGTAAAGGTGTTTTTAAAAAAGGCTGCATCAAAGCATATAAAGGGACACACATGAGGGGGTCCCCAGCATATTTTCTACATGGCAAGAAGAGCTTGGTTGAGAATAAAATTGAATCTCTGGTTTAGAGATTCTTCATTTCATTAGGCTTTTGCAGACTTCTCTAGCCAAGCCAATACAAAATGCTTATGTATTCATGTTCCTTTGGTACAAACCTGTTTTGTTATTTAACAGCTATTTTAAGAAATGTGAAGCAGAACTAGTTAATAATTTAGTTTTTACCCAAATGTCCTTGGACAATGAGACACTGACCACGTTTACATGCAAAAATATTCAGTTTTTTGCCCTTATTAGAAAAAAATGGCTAGGAAATGAATATTTCACTAATATTGCCATTTATGGAAACGTGGAACGACTGTTGCCACTTGAACCATTTTGCTTCTTTGCATCAAAACCGTGTTTTTCAAAGCTTTCCACTGGTGGTGGAGTTGTTCACCTTGAAACACTGCCTCCCACTTTCATTCATTCAACCACCGTCTTGAAAAGGTCGGCGTTGTAATATTTTTGCCTAACCAAGTAGGAGTGTTTCTCCCTCCAACCAGAAATGTGGGCTTTTCTTTTGTGCATGCATCTCTAACTAAGCCTGAACTAATAAAGAAAAGTTAAAAAAAAACAAAACAAACAAACAAACAAATGAGACACTTATTCCGAATGTGCTATAAACATATGTCCAAAGAATGCTCCTGAAACATGACTAACACTGTCATATCCTACATGTCTCAATCTGAAAACTCAATTCAGAATACAGTCCTGTATCATATTCAGAATATCATAGCCCTGCCTTTCCTTAGACACACACAACAGCGACAAAAAGACTGAGGCACATTTGCACACATAATTTATATGTTGTGTGCACTGTGGGTTATGTACAGTCAGCTAACACATATGCAAACAAACAAGCACAAACTTGTCACTGACACACTCCAACACACATGATCCACAGACGTACATGCATTCATCATGTCACACATATAATTCTTTTACATACACTTACCCACAAAAACACACTAACACAAAACACACACGGGATTTACAAACAATGAAACCCAAGGGGAAGCCTCCCCACCTCGCCATCACTCTTGTTCTATTTCTCTGCAGAGCCTCCTCTTTGTTTTGTCTCCTTAATGCTGCTCTAAGCCCATCTTAAGGGGGAAATGGTGCAGAACAAATCCTAAGCAGGAGTTGACAGGGTGGGATAAGAGAATACTGACGTTCCTCTGTTACCAGCACGGGAAGATACTGAGGATGATATACAGACGAGCATCATGCCTAAATGGTAAATATTTTGGATCTGTCCATGATTTAACAAAATTCTGATATCTGAAAAGTCACATATTCAGTCATTTTGACCAAGAAAGTGGCTATCAACAGCTACATGTCCTCGTCTCTTTGAGGCCCTACAGGCTCACTCATCTTGAGTACAATACAAAGACAAATGCGGATTTAAGAATACCACTTACTCTTAGAACAAGTGAAACATAGCTCTTGACATTGTGGTGAAATTCGTATTTCCCTTGGCTGAGGCAGAAGCAGGGGAAGTCTATAAACAACAGACCTTTTGGAGATGAAGACAGCCTTTCCGAGATAAGATATCAACAGCTTGAAATACATGCTTTTACACACTCGCCCAAAGCAAACTGAAGAGGACAGAAGCAAAAAGCAGCTGAAGGAAATGTTCACCAGCGCTATGTTAACTTGCCATCCACCACCTTTCTGCAATATTCCCAGTTTCCAACGCTGCATGGCAGACATGAATGTTGAACCTCTAAAGGGCACTACACAGGAAAGCCGAGAAGTTATCAGCAGCAACGTGGCTAGTCATGTCTTGATACTTACATAAGGCGTGGGAGCCGGTGAGCAGCAGTGATAGCAGCAGTGTGGTGACAGGCAGCAGGAGTGGCAAGGAGAGGCGAGGGGCACCGCTGGTGGCCATCTTGGCTCCAGTAGGGAAGGGGGGGCAGGGAGGGGTGGGGCGGGACTGATCTTCGACCTGGCTGGAGAGCCGAGGCCCCGGCTGCGCAGGGAAGGTTGGGGTCTTCACGCAGGACGGCTTGGCACTCTGCAAAAAGGACAGAAGAATGTTTTGTTATGAACTATTAATGGGTTTGTTCACCTTCATAATGTTGTTTCTTGCAACCCAGATCCACAACTGACTCTTATCAAGTCCCATTCCTCTTGGAACCTTGGCCAACTTTGTCCTTTGCCATTTCCTGTACTTAGATAAGCTGTGTGATGTATGTTGCTGGCGGACCTGTGAAAGCTACATACAGGCCTATAGGCTAGTCACATATAAAATTAGCTAGGCCCTAATGTTAGAAAAAACTAGCTAGCTAATCTAGGCTACACAGCTGCCTAGTTAGCCAGTGTTTTGAGAAGGATCTATCTGAGTCCTCACAGCAATATACACCCACTTCACTACACGACAAACCCACATGAAATAACTTCCGGGATTAACATACGTATGTGAACCACGATATTTTCCTAAACTTACCTTACCTTACTTGTCTTTGTGCCTAAACCTACTCATGTAGTTTTGCTGGGTAAACGTAATCTAACTGTGACCATTTTGGGGGGGTGTCTTGTAGTAGGAATGTCCCATATTACTGTGTACCCACAGTTACACCTAGCTAACTTGCAAGCTAATCTATATGGTTTTCTTTTCAACATAGACAAGCCAACAGAAAGCATATTGTACAGGAAACAGGAAAGGAAAAAGTTGAGGTTTTGCTAGGTACCAAGTTTGCACAACTGTTATGGGAGCACAGAGCTCCAGCTGGGATCTGATCACAATACATTTTCTACAGTTGACACAACATGAAAACACCCCATCGACATACAGAAAATTACTACTTAGGATTCACATACTGTGACAGTGAGGGACCACGATACCATAGTTTGATTGTTGCAACAGTTCCAGATGGGAGAAATAAACACCTAAATAAAATGGAGCCAAACTATAGGTTCCTTTTGAGCATTTGACAGGATGCTCGTAACCAGAGACAAGGTGACGGTCCCGCCCACGTCTACAGGACAAGACTTGTGATAAGCACGCTGGGCCACTCTGCTGCACACTTCACAACCGCTCGTTGTGGCTGACACATAAATGGAAGGATGATAATAGTGTGTCGGTGACACTACTGAAAGCAGAGTGTCAACTCCAAACCCTGTAACCTCCCCATCTTGCAACCAGCGTCTTCTCACATCCCTTAATTAGCAGGGGAGTCACTGTTTTCTTTCTTTGCTTTTTTGCCGTCTAATCGCCCGATCTCGTCGTTATTTGCTTATCTCAATGCCTTGTAATTACACAGGCACCCAATGATATTCCAGGCACCGTCTCTTTGTTTTAGTCAAATTGCCATTAATCCCCCAAGCTACACAAAGGGACTGGGGACGCCCCCACCAATCTCTCTCTCTCTCTCTCTCTCTCTCTCTCTCTCTTTCTCTCTCTCTCTCTCTCTCTCTCTCTCACACACACACACACACACACACACAATTTCTCTCATTGATATGTCTGATGCAACACAGAGCCACCACCAAGTGCTTATACATACTCTTTAATTAAGAAGACGTGAATAAAGGGACAAAGAACAAGAGTAGTGAGACAGATCCATGACATGAATGTAATGAGTTTGTCAGTTTCTTTTTACATGTTTTTGGGGGGCAACTATGCTGTTCAGCTGAGAGCTATATTGATAGTATCTCACAGCAAGAACAGTGAGCAGGTACACTGTAAAAAAAAATCATACAAGGATTTACTGGAATTAACTGATCTTTGCTCATGAACTTAACGAAAACATACAACTTTTATTTATTCAATTTAATTAAACTATTTTCAGAAATCTTCATATCAAACAAACTTGAGTTCCATTAGCTTGAAATCTTTTGACTTAAAATGATTAGTTGAAGGAACAGAGTTCAATCAACTCATCAAATTAAGTTTCTAAAGAAACACTATCAGCATATTAACAGATTTTTCGAGCATGCATTGTTTCAGAGTTAAAACTTGAGTGAGTGTGAAATGAAGAACTGACTCTTCAAAATGAGAAAGTGTAAAAGAAAATCACATTTCTGTCTGTTTGACTGAAGAGTTCAACTTAATATCTTAAGCTCACTGATCATGTTTTCTCAAGTACAACTGAATAATGATCAAATTTATGTGACTTGAACAGTTAGTTTGTTTTGAATGATTACAAATTACCTTAATTGTTCTTTTCAAATTTAGTCATGTTAAAATTTTATGCTTACACTTTCACTTACTTTTTAGAGTTAAGACAGATCGTTTGTTTTTAACAGTGGCGATCTCTGAAATCAAGCTGTAAAAGTGAAACTGTCCATTCTCACAGGATCCAGATCACAGCTGAGGTTCAAGTCGTGGTGTCAGCGAGCATCTGCCCCGCTTTAGTGTCCTTGTGCAAGACAGTGAACTCCTCCCAGCTCCAGGGACGCTACAGCTGAGCCTACATGAGGGCAACTCTTTAGAAGTGAGATTAATTACCTGCACACTGGGTGGTTAACAGGGTTCTATATACTGTAGCACAAACTGTGCGGACACTGTGCAGTTTGTCGTTGATGCCCTGAAGCAACTTTTTGTCCGGGTATCTTAAAGGTTAAAGATAATATTCTGTCAACAACAGTTTTGATCCATGAAACAGCCACTTTCAAACTGTCCATGAGCACTTCATAAAACCTCACCTGCTTACTCACTCCAAGTTGCTTTTGACAAGTGTCAGTGGCTGAAATATGAACTGAATGTTCTTCAAAAACAGCAGAACTGACTGACAGTTACAATATCTATCATTCAGATACAATCAGAATCAGAAGCACATAGGCTAAAACAAAGTGGCAGCCAATTTTACAGGTTAACTATACCAGTGGAACGGAGGGATACAGAGCCAAAATACATAGACCACCTTGCATACATGGTTATTACACTATAAAAACAAAAAAATAGTACTGAAATTTACAAGGCAACTCGCTGAAACAGATTAAACGTAGATCAAACTGTTAAGATAATTGAGATAATTACTTTTCTTATGAAGATAAACTTGAATCTTAGAGTTTTAGTGAACGAAAAAAAAGCCAACTGTATTTCAAAAACTGTTTTGAACTGTTGCAAACTCATTGAAGTCAAAATGAATAATGGTTAATAATTTAATATTTTCAGTTGCAACCGTTTAATTTTCAAGCACCCAAATGATGACAAATCAGATTCACAGCTCCAGCTCAATCTTTTGGAGGTATCCGAAACACAACGATTCAAGTTTATCTCAATAAGTAAAGTAAATGATCATAACAAAGCCTCGTAGTCTGGGAAAACTTTGTTTAGTTTATTTCAAAACTTATGGGTTTGAGTTTGATTCAAAAATATCTATTGAAGGCAGCATGAATTTTCTTTCTTTTTTTATTTTAATTTTTTTTTTCATCATATGAATGTCACAGTTTACTCTCTCAAAAGCAGGATCAGAGATTTTCCCTCAATGTTTTCTGCCCACTCCTACTTTCTTGCATGTATCTAAAGAAAAAAAAAAAACGAAAACACTTCAGACGACACAGCGTAGCTTGCGATAGCTTGCAGCTGCATGTTTCACATCTGTTTTTTGATTAACCATCACCGTCCACTGTTTCTATGGTGATCTAGCAGCTCATTTATCTGCCGTAAGTAAGCCGGTATTTCACACAACTGCACATAATTTTACTTTAAACTATTACTTTAAACTTTAAACACCCCTAATAATTGTTTAAAAAAAAAATTCACAATATATTATTTGTAGTAAAGGGGGCCACATTGACTAACTCACTATCGCGGCCTAGAACAGTTTACATCATCTTAATTCAATAAAATGTAAAAAAAAAAAAAAA
>JAJHUR010094040.1:0-13242 GCA_027495735.1 Lutjanus campechanus | reverse complement strand
ACAGCTAACTCAGCTTACTTCTGTGCTGGGAATCAGTGAGGAAGGGATTTTGGAATCTAGATAAATAGTTGGATTATGATGGAGGAAAATGCTACTGTATCATATGAAACAGTCATTTAATTTATTTGTTTTTGATCACAAACTCAAGCCACATTCAACAGATGTTTGTTTATGTCTCCTCAAAAAAGCAGGAATTTCATGGCCGCTGTGCCGTATCAGTTTGGCCTTGTGTCTGCCCTGTGGCCACAGTGGCCTTGAAGCGCCCACCGACCCTACTATCAGGAAAAAAAAACAATATAAGAATAATCATAATCATCCTTAACCTTTAAGTTTATGTCATGTCATGCCATGTCATTTGGCTTTTGTGACCTCAAAAAATTGGCAAACATCAAATGCCAAGTGGTCTTGCCCCTAAAATGATGAAATTCCAGGCCTGCTCCTTAGGATTAAATAAAGTATCCGAGTTATTTTAGTGTGATCAACCAATTAACAGCTGAAGATACTCAAACAGATGTTTCTATAAGCTGAACTACATTCATTTTAATGGAAAAAAAAGAACAAAAATACTTAATGGTCAAGCTCACACAAGTTTCTCTGTCAGTTTGAGTACAGTACTTTTATCCAAATCTAAACTTTGGAGCCAACCAGGACAGCTCCACTCATGCCTTATTCCCATCACTCCTCTGCTGTTGTTAAACGTGTCTTGGGAAATGATCCTTCATATCTGCACTGCTGTCCTTTGAAAAGACGCCTTTTCATGTCTGACCTGCAGGGTGGGCTGCTCCTCCTCATCCTCAGTCTCTTGGACATCTTCAGCTCCCGCCTCGATGGCCAGCTCCAGAGCTCGCTCTGTTGAGATGTTCTGGCCCGGCACCACCACCACCCCCCTCTTGTTGAAGTTGTGGCGTGCTCCGTCTGACAGCATCCCCCTGTGGATGGGGACAGAATTACAACTCTGTCAGGCAACATAATCCCTCATTTAACCGTGTCATGTGATCAGTATGATGGAGTATTAAGGCCAAATTAAGGAAAAAACAAGAGTAGAGGAAGATTTTTTTTAATTTTTCATTAAGAGAATAAAGTCAAAATGTTGAGAATTAAGTTGAAGTCTTATTATTCTCATTAGTGCCAGTCATGAGGAAAAATACATCTATAATATTTTTTTTATTTTGCATTATGAGAATAAAGTTGAAATACCATGTTGAGAATACAGTCAAATGGTATTTCAGCTTCATTCTCCTCTTATTTTTTTTTCCTTACGTCTGGCCCTAATACTTGTCCGTAGTGCATTTCTGGTTAAAAGCATAAACCACATTTGGATTTTTGTTTTTATTATTAGGAATCTTTTATTTTTGTTAACTTATTTCTAACTTTCAAAAATGACATGCAGCTACAGATGTGACAATACTTGGTGACAGATACTATATTTTTTTAAATCAATAAAAGCATTAAAAGTAAGCTGTTAGGATCCTGCAGACAGTGTGTCATTAAGATAGTGGCACAAGCTTTGGCATATTAAGTGCAGAAACAAGCAGTAGCTCTCATAATCACCCTGCTCATTAAAAGTGATGCTGTATTCTAGCTGTTGGTTTTTTGATATTTTTTCATCACCTGTTTGCATCTGTGCCAGCAGCTTCTTAGCCAAGACAAATTTGCTTTCTACAGGGACATCTAGTGGCCGCTGCACCGACCTCCATTATCAGTACACCATGATGACCATGATGTATTCTTTATTCCTCCCCCTCATTGTCCTAGATACAGATCTGTGCATTTAAAAAACCTGCTGCATTACTGATGTACAATTTTAGATATTCCAAAAAGTATTTATGTACAAATAGTGGTGTTTGTTTTGCCATAACTTAAGTGTCAGATGTTTAGGATGTGACAGAGGGTGATATACTCGACTAGAGTAATAATCCATTAGGGCAGCACAATGAATTGAATATTAATCTCAATCATGGTTTTGGCTTCCCACAATTAAATGAACATGAGCGACCATGATACTGACGTCTAAAACAGATGCTCCACTCACAAAAAACTGCAAATCAAATGCATCCTACACAAACAGCCAGCCACCCTGCAGCAGCAGCCTGTGCAAAATTTCCTGCATGTTGCATCTGCAGTCCAGCAAGGCCCTTGAAACAGATCATCATTCATTGTTTGGAAGTATTTCAGATTTAGGGCAAGTGATGTTAAGTGTGAACACCAAATCATATGCAAAGAGTGCAGGAGACATGTGTCTGCACCACATAGCAACACAACTAGCTAGTACTGAAAATGTCGCAGCTGTGGAGCTAATAAAGGATTCTTATATCTCATCTCAGTTCAACCATCTAAAGGATTTGTGCATTAACAGGAACGTAGCACAACATGAAAGTGAAAGCAGGCCTGTGTTGATTTAAATGTGAAAGAGGAATAAAAATATTTTGTCTTGAAAATCAATGAAATATCATGATAAATAACTGTGATCTCCATATTGATTAAAAATAATCATGATTATCATTTTGGCCATAAATGTGCAGCCCTAAAATCAATAACACTCTGGTTTAACCATTGTTTGAACTATCTGTGTTTCAGTATTTCAGCTCCACAGTCACAGCAGAGTAAGGTTACAGAAAGCCGATCCTGACCCGTTCTTGATAAGCAGACGTTTAATTTCCTGCTGGCTGCGTGAGTTGTTGTCAGTCAGGACTTCTATGAGCAGCAGGCATCCGCCAGGTCCCCGAGCTTCAAACATGTGTTGAGATGCTGGTTTGGCCTTTTCCTGCAGAGCCAAGAGAAAATACATCAGTGAGAGACTAGAAAATATATGCCAAGGAGTATACAAGCTGTTCAGACCTGATTTGCTGGTCCAACACATGATTATTTTAATTATTAATAAATTTGCTGCTGCTGCCTAGCAAACATAAAACCATCATAAACGACAGAGAAAAGCATAAAATCCTTACATTTAGGAAGCTGGAACCAACAAATATTTGAAAATGACTGAAGCAATTGATTGATGATCAAAATAATTGGCAACGTTTTTCTCGATCAACTCATAGATTAGTCAGCTGCAGCTCTATCTGACTGAGACACTTCATGTTTTCACTCATTTTTCACACATTTGTATGTGATGACACTGTTGTCAACCTACCGCACTCTTGATTGCTGCTTCTATGGATGCTTTGGGCATGTTCTTGCCTCTGCACTGCTCCAGTATGTGGGCCAAGTTTACGTTCATGTCTGGGTTGGATCCTCCCTCTGCAGATGAAAACAAAATTTAAAATTAGCCATAGTTGACAAGCAAACACTCTAATGGTAAGAAGATATGATTTTCTTTTCTTTGAGTCAGTAGTTTAATCTCACCTTTCACAGCTATCCTTATCAGCATACCAAACTTCATAAACATCCTGCCCCTCGCCTCATCTTTAGGACCCTTGATGTGCTTCACCTTTGACCACTTGTTGTGACCAGCACATAAAGCGGAGCACAGCTGCAGCTCCCGGACAGCAGAGCTCCTCCACGGCGGGGACAACACACATGAAGACGGGCGGAGGACGGACTCCCTGCCTGAGGTCGGGACCAGTGTCGTGGGGCGCAGGGTCCACAGAGCCCTCAGCACAGCCCTCCCCGCCATGCCCTTCACACACACACACAGCACCAGAGTGTCAATATGTAACGGTACAGCGTGTCAGTGGAGAAAAGACTGTGTTCAAGAGCTGAGCTGCCGGATGAGGCCTTTAACTTAAGGAAAAAAAATCACTTTCATATCGATAAATATATTAAACAGCATCAAGTTTTCTAACTTACACTTTGACAAGTCAGGAGAGCACGCAACTGCTGCTGTCCTTGTTGTGAACCGGCACTTCCTGGTTGCGATGACGTCAGAAATAATCCTTTCAAAATAAAAGATCAATCAGGCAGCATGGCATGTTCGTGCTAACGAAAAAGCGTGAGTGACACTTTTTAGATTTTATATTATACAATTGCAATCAAATGTTTTTTTTTTTTATTGGTTTGTTCATTTATTTATTTAAAGGTGTGAATTTGTCTTATATTACTTAGGTTGAAATAACCAACATGCCTTTCATGTCGGAACTACTTTATTTCTAGTAAAAAGAAGTTCCAGTATATTCCACTGCAGGGACAAAGTAGTTCTTACTTGAAAATACTCACATCGAGGTCTGTGGATTATCTTTAGTAACTGAGTCATGATTTCTGGAAAGAACATTGTTGATGAGTTTTTAAAATGTAATTTTTTAGCACTTTGGGCGTCACAAGGTAAGTGCCATTTAGTCCCATTATAGGCTATTTGAGAGAAGGCAGACATCTCTACAGCCAATATCTCCAAAACTCAGGCTGCTCCACAGCCCAAAGAGGCCTCCTCAGGCGGCTGCCCTGACCAGATGCTGTGTCTCTAGGTCACATTTAAATATTAGATATGTAACATCTGGGCTATGTCTTCATGTACATGTTTTTTCCTTGTGCAGATTTTGTTTTCTGTTTATAAACTAGTCACTTTAATTATTTGCAAAAACAGATAATTACCATTCTTAAAATTGAAAAACCAACATCTGTATGATTGATGTTGGTTGGAGTGCACAAAAATGATTTAGAAAAATAAATAACATTTTTCTTACACGTCCTTTATATAGAGTTCACCTTCATTCCTTTATTGTAGGTTGTATTGAATCACAAATGTAATAAACATAATAAATCCTGAACCATGGGAACCTGAAATCTCACTGAGGACCCCTGGGTGTTTCTGGTTGAGATTGGGAACCACAGCAGAACATCAGTACACAGGCGGAACAAGCTGGTCCAAAAACAATAACCATAACACAAGCAAAAATATTGGACGTATTTTCCATATAATTTTATAATTTTATAATTCCAAATAATTTGTTTGTTACATTTGCTATTGTCAGGAAGGTTATCGCTATAGATATTATAGATTCCAGCTAATTGGCACAAACAGTAGGCGGTATGAGTCTGGTCTGTATCAGTGTCCTCCAAAATGTCCCAGCGTGGGAACTGGAAATAAAATGTTGGTCTGTTGCCATGGGACCAAAGTCTATTAAATCATACTGCATCTATTTATGATGATAGGATATAATAATAATAGGCTTATGACCCAGTCTCTTGTCCCGGATTCAAAAAACAGGAACAAATCCCTGAACAATTTATGTGTGATCAATATGTGCGTAATTATCAGAAGGATTGTAAAAGCTGAAACTACTTTATCTGACAATGGGGTCAGTTAGTTTTAGTTTATTTAGCTCATTTCAGTGTGTAGTTTCTGATACCACACATTTCATGACCTAAAAAGGGGCATAAAGAAGAAACATCCTCTTAGTAATAACATAACATGAATTCAGATGGCCTTTTTCCTTTTCACAGATTACGTAACAATTTTACATTACATACTCAAATAGTCACTTAAAAGATTCAATCATACTTCAGTGCCATCGGTGACAGTCATCTTAACATAAATATTAGTCAGTAAGTTCATAAAGTCTCATATTTTGTCTTTACTAATTTTCTTGAATTTAATAATATTCAAACAACATTTTAAATAAGTGTGGTAACTCTTTATCTGCGAACACAGGCCACAACAATATTTTGGTAACTTCACAGATCTCATTAATAGAATAAAGAATATTGGGCCCAAGACCGACCTTTGTGGGACTCACATTTAACCTTCATACACTCATAAACTTCATAAACAAGAGTCAATACTAACAAACTGCACAGATTGCTGTGTTTCATCCAAATAACTTCTTAACCCCCAAATTCCCCGTAAGGCCTGCCACATGAAATAATTGCCAGAAAATTATATATTTTTTGAAACTGAAGTTGGATCTTATTCATTGCTTTTGGGAAATTTGGTTTTGTTCTCTTTTTTTTTCTAACAAGAACCTTTTTATTTTGCATTTTGGTCAGCAAAAACAGCTTGGTCAATGTAACATACAATTATGATAGCCCAGGAATTGTTTTAGTGAAAATCAATTAAAAAGACAATTAGCAGCAAATGCAAATGCTGTTTGCATCACACAAGTGATTATAATGAGAGCAGGTCTCATATGTAATAAATGCATGTGAATTTCCACTCTAAATGTATCTTAAGACGAGATCTCAGTCTTAAATTAGTTTGTTTTAGTATATTTGTGATTGTGGTGGAATAATGCAGATTGCATCATGACATTCAAAGTACAAATGTAATTATAGGTTGTTTCACTAAAGTAAATATTCATATTGAAATATAAGTAACAATGTAAGTGTTATTCTTCCCGTAACTTTTTCAAAATGAACAAAGATTTTCCTCCTAAACACGTGACTCACTTTGTGAAGGCAGCCATGTTGGATTTTGCACCCACAGACCGGCTGCTGCCTGCAGAGCACTGATAATCCACCAGAGGACAGAAGACATGTCTAAGATTGCATATATTAGCCTTTTCAGGACAGTATTGATCATGTTGGTGTTGTAGAGGTCTCAGAAACTCATATATCAAATATGATGCAAATGGCGTCACGGGGCTAAACCCTGTGACATTGAGACAGCAGTATTTCAATAAAAACTGTTTGGTGGGAAAAACAACAGACAAACAAAAAAGATAAACAAAGACGATGGCAGGAACAGATGACAACAGCAGAGGAGCACAAAGAGTTAAGTGAGATGGAAGCCACAGCCAATCAAGGCCAACCCATCTCTGATAGACAGTCCAAAGAAGAACTGTGAAAGGAGGAGGTTCCTCTCTCTCTCTCTCCTCCCCACAGAAACCTTCTCACACCACAGACTGACTGCAACATGGTCCCTCAAACCTGATCAGTGATGTCCACTGAGCCTCAAGGAGAAGAGAGAGAAAGGGGACATTTTTAAAAAGGGATGTCAAAAGACCCCAAAGCTGAAGAGGATCCCCAAAAATCCTATAAAGGCAGAACAAACACAAGGAGCACTGATGGGACACCAGAGGAGAGCAGTCCTTAACTTTTGGACACAAGTTCCTTCAACCTGAGGAGGACAAAATGATCTGATGTAACCCAACGTCCTGTTTGAGTCGTCAGTTGAAAAGACGTCATGTTATCTGCACAAGGAACTGGTGCTTTGGCTCTTTTCCACAGTGTCATAATAGTGACTGCACTGGTAAGTGTGCTCTACTTATCCTGAGTATTTGGGTGATTGAGTTATTGATTACATAATTGATTGAATGGGTTACATATCTATTATTTCCCTTTAATAGATTTGCTGTAGTTTATCAACAACATTTGGGCCAAATTAGATTATTTTTGCTCTTCTTTTACTTTTAGTCTCTCAAAGTAAACATGAATATTAGCAAAATCTTTATTTGATCTTTTTTTAAATAAGCAAAGATAAGTTCTAGTGGATTTCATTTGACTCTATGGCTGTACACTGAAGAGACTCTGGCGATACGATACGCATCACAAACGGGAGATACGATTTCATATATTGCGATATTGTAAGCAAGATATTGTTGGGTTTTTAAAATCTAATTTTAGGAAAACTGTCATAGTATAAATAACATCTACCACCTGCATAAAACCTGAGTAAAAATGTTAACTTAAAACAGTGAGGTCAGCATTTGTATTTGTTATAGTCCCTGTGACATCCAACATTATAACATGACTTTTTGTGTAGTCTGAGCAAAGACACCTTACTTCATGTATCAGTATGTTTTTACACCCCTATTTGATTGTAATGATAATAATAATTTGCTTAAATTGATGCTGAGGAATTGTGATCATCTTAAATAAAGTGAACAAAGCAGAAAGTAAATTCTCAGTCTCTAAGTCTGATGCAGACTTAACAAAGGCAGCCTTTTATGCTCTAAATTTAAACTTTTCACACAGTAGCATCATATCTTACACTAGAATATGACACTGAGTCAGAAATAACACTCCCGTAATGCTGCACTTTGGGCCAAATACAGAAATTTTCATGTATCTGTGACTCTCTTTGATCGTTTGTATTTTGGACGTAGATTTATCTCGTGCTTCAGGAAACATGCCAACTATTCACCTGCAAGTCTGACCACAGATGAGTCATGGAACTTTCTTCTTCTTTTTTAAATGGAAATAGGTGACGTGGAGTAGCTTTTTTTTAGCAGTGCTGCTGAAGAATTGCTGAAGAAGTGTTCAATTAATTTAAAAATGTAAAACAAAGTAAAGTCAGATCACAATGAAGCCTCAATGACCTACTACTGAAAAGTGATTTAATTAATAATTAGCTCTTTACATACTCACTAGTAACTGATCATTATCATTATTAGTTTTATTATTATTATTTTAAAATGTTTTTATTTGTTGACTCATTTCATCCATGTTTGCTCTTTGTTTTCCATGATACAAGCTTATAGCTTTGTATAACAGAAATAAAACAAGACTATAACATAAGCATCATCCAATGCCAGTGTTTTAAATTGCAGTTACAGGCACAGATATTTTGGGGAGCAGGTGCTCAAATGAGAAAAAGGGCATCCTTCTCATAATCATTTATAGAAAAATAAAGTTACATATAGTAGCACATCTTTAACTCTGATACTCATACACTCATGCAAATACTCATCAGTTTTCTAAACCAGGCAACGACAAAGAAAATAGTGCCACACTGTGCATGCTTTAGTGGTCCATAAAATAAATAACCATTTAAAATCAACAAATCTTTACACAAAACTAAAAAAAAGTCTGTTAGCCTGTCCAGAGCAAGCCCACATTCGGTTGGAATAATTTGCATAACAACATGGTTATCATTGTGAATTGATTTCAAGAAAAATATTTTGCAAAAAGGGCACTAGTAAGACGACAGTACATTGGAGGACGTTTGGTAAATTTCCTACCAAATCTCATGTCCAAATAGGAATATTATATTGAAAAAATAATACCTGTTTACAAAGGCAACTCACGCACATCCTCTGAAAACGATATAATGACTTGATAATGAAGAGCCACTTGAGTTTTTTGGAGAAAAATGTTAAGATAAACACCCAACATCTTCTCAATTTCTGACAAAAAAAAGCACAACAACAGCAGTGAAACCAAAACAAGACCCCTCAGTCTCCACCATCACAAGTCACCTGCGGTCTGCTTTGTCTCACAAAGCTCCTCCATCATCTCTGACCCCTGTAACCTTTCACCCACTGAGGGATGACCCTCCTGCAGCTCACACTGACCACCTCCACCTCTCCATCTTCCCCCGGCTCGATCCCGAGTGTCGACCTCAGGCAGACTTACAACCTCGTGCTCAGTCAGCCTTAAAATCACTTTACATGAAGCAGAGGCCTGAGAGAGCAAATTCAATTATGACACAAAGGCGAGGACATGTCTTAGCCTAATTGTTTTGCTAACACTCCCTGTCCGTCAGCAGAAAGCCCTCCCACACAAAGAAAAGTGAGCGACTTCTCCGTATTGACTTGTAAAAATTAAATAAAGCTGCATGATGGTGCACTGTATTCATGTTTTATTGAGGCACAGGTGGAGGACTATGACAAAAAATATCTAATCAAGGCCGTCGATATTCAACAGGATTGTGAACAGAAACACACAGACGCAATACACACTATAAGCAGTGTCAGCATAACCAGAGTGTGTCCACAGTCCACTATACAACAACAACAAGTGGTTGAAGCTGCTCAACATGTCTGTATTGACTTTGGCTGAGAGTTGCCTCCCAAAACAAATCAGTGTAGGAAATGATAGCTGTTCAGCCATCGGACTGCTACGATACTGGAAACACTGTTCACCCACTGACAGTTTATTTTAATGACTCATGCCAAGAATGTCAGTTATCACATATCCATTGACATGACTGGGTCCAGTTGGATTTGAGTCTGTTTAACAAGAGTGAGAAGTTTTCTTTAGCTTGCCAGTAAGATGGCAGTGAGAAGCAGTGATGGAATGAAAACTGAGATCATTTACTTAAAGGAATAGTTTGTTTTTTTTAAGTGGGGTTGTGTGAGGTGCTTATCCATATTCAGTGTATTACCTAAAGTAGATGGTGGTTTGTATATCTCCAGTTTGGAGAAGCAGGAGTAAATGTGACATCAGACAGGATGTCCATTTGCAAAATCAGTCATTTTGCCTCACAGAGCGCGGGACTTGCTGATCTACTGCTGCCACCATTGGTTTGTTAGTTTGTGTTATTGTGTGATTTTGGCGCAGTCACATGATAAGACAAACATACTTATCAATTGAAGCAGCGTTAGACCAGCAACTGGCATCTTCTGTGAGGTGAAATGACTGTTTTCAGGCTCACATTTCTGTTTCAACAACAGCTTGATGTGTCGCCATAAAATATGGTACAGTTATTCCTCCCCCTGGACTCTAGTGGCACACATACTCATCAGCCTCAGCTGTAACCTACTTGTTTCCTGTTTTAATAATAACACATTTTATTTAGAAAGTGCTTTTCTGGGTACTCAGAAACAGGTTAAAAGGTCTGTCCTAAATAGCAAATGTTAGCACGCTAACATGCTGGACAAAGTAAACATCTGCTAAACCTGCAAAACATTTGAGAAGACAAAGTAACGCAATGTTAAGATTATCAAATGTTTTAAGTCTTTTCTGAAAAATACAGGCTAACTTGTAATTGCTCCTGTAAAATGCAGTGGAGTAAAAAGTACAATATTTCCCTCTAAATTGTGGTAGAGCACATGTACAAAGTAGCATAAAATTGCGGTAATCAATTACGAATGCCTCAAAATTTACTGGAATATTAAAAAAATCATAACATTTGAGTAAATTTACTTAGTAACTAACTTTCCAACGTTGGTGAGAGGCTGAAGTCACTGAGGCAGCTCCTCTGGATGTTTTCTTCTCCTCAGACCAAACCTTTGCTTAGTTGTTTCTCTTTCTTTGTATCTCTCTGCCTCGTCATCTTTCTCACTGTTCTCCACCTCTGGCGGGAAAACAATCCTCATGTGATCTCTCTAGTTGCTAGTTTTGCTGCTCTGTTGTGAAATACACCTGGGAACACAAAGCTGCTTGTGTAGACTAGCTCTCACCAGCGTGGTCGAGGTCCTGAGGACAAGGCCCCCATGTGGTCAGCGGCAGCCCCGCTGTTGGAAAAAAATGGGTTGGCGAGGCATCATCACATACCGCACCCTCACACAACTATTTCACAACACCTGGAGGCAGCACATCAGATCCTTGGGAGTGTTTGCGGTGGACAGATCGACTTCAGAGAGACTTTTATTAGGAAACTTTTAATGTCGGTGAACACTTTAAGAGATAAACTGCTGAAGTTGCCCATTTCCATTCACAGTTAGAGAACTTGCTTGCTTATATTTCACATATAGCTCAATATTTCATCTTTTGCATACTTGCCTAAACAATATGACGTCTCTCTTCTATCCACCTGCTACAGATCGATTCTGATGATGTCATCACACGAGATGAGCAGATCTATGTCCTGATTGGTGCTCATGCCAAGTGTGAAAGGAGCATCAAGGCACAAATGGCCCTGATTAAAGGTTTGTGTGCTGCAGTTGATCATTTTATCAACGCAGGACAGGAAATAGTTCAGTTTTGTTTAGTTATCCTGTAAATTAAAAAGTCACAAGGAGATATGTAAGCTAAACCTCTTAAAGTGTATAAAAACTGTATAAAATATTCTCAAAACTTTAATCAGTTTATATTTAATCAGTTCCATGATTTTAGTGTGTTTTTAATCATCACACTTGATCTGTCTTTAAAATCAAACTTAATCCTTCACTCCAGCTGAAAGGTCAACAGTGGGGATATTTTGAGTTTTCTTTTTTTTTCTTTTAAAATGTTCAAAAACTTTCCCTATTAGGAAAGTAAAGTTCTTCAGCAAGCAACCCTGCATTAGTATAAGAAAACACCAGATGCCAGTGAGTGCACGTCCAAATATATAATCAGAAACAGTATTTATTACATCAATTATTTATTTAGGATCAGATATAACACCCGTCCAATATCCTGCTGACCAGTATCTCTGTGATTACACAGTTGAATTTAGGTGCAGACAATAGTGGGGCATTTTTCACTCAGATTACAACGCAGACGCTGGTGATAAGTTGCTTCACTGGTCTGTTTGGAGAGAAATTTTATTACATGGAGCCTCAGTTTGAAGATCAGTCAGGTAGAAGAGGAGCACAGACACACAGTGCAATGACTTTACAACTTTACAACTCTTTTATAATCATCATCATCACCATCATTATAACAATTTGTCATAAGTATGCATCAACCTAAACCATGGCAAATAAATTAATAAGTACATACAATAACAGATAACAAGGCAACTGATGTATATTGGAAAGCAAAATATTCCAAAATAAAAGTATGTATTAGGGGAAAATGAACAAAAACAAAACACAAAATATATGCAGAAATATAATATCTGACTTAGAATCACCAAATACTCAATATAAAAACAGATTAAAAACATCTGAATGGTACATGCTTTCTTCTGACTGACCCTTTTCGCCTGTTGAGGGCTCCTGACTCACTGGGCTCTTGCCTGTGCCATTCTGACAAAGTTTAGATGAGTTGTTAGGAAACCTCAAACCATACCTTCAGATATCTAACAGCTGTTTCCAATCCTTTGCGCAGAAAGTGACTGTGTCCCAGAGTGGGACGGGATCATCTGCTGGCCACTGAGCAGAGCAGGTCAGCTGGTTTCAGTGCTGTGCCCAGAGTACATCTACGACTTCAACCACAGAGGTAGGAGAGCTCAAGAGACACTGATTCATCCAACTGTTATGCTAATAATTATTCTGACTGTGTCCTGCCCTCTTGTGACCCAGGCCGAGCCTACCGCCAGTGTGATGCATCGGGCAGCTGGGAGCAGGTGCCCAGCATCAACCGCACATGGGCTAACTACACCGAGTGCATCACATACTTGACCTCCAACCACAGGAGCCAAGACGAGGTACGTACATGTGCGTCAAACAGTGTGTGTGTGTACTTGTGGTTGGCTCAGTGTGTGTGTTTGTGCGTGTGTATGAAGAAAAAAAAAGGTTCAGGCTGCAGTTTGTAGATGTTTTTCTAAGAAGCTGCTTAAAGTGGAATTAATCCATACAATATTCTATGTACAGTTCTCCACACTAGGGCTGCGTACAGTATAATGATTATTTTCATTGTTGATTGATTATTTTCTCAAATAAATGATTAGTTGCTTGGTCCATGAAAAATGTCCCAAAGCCCACGATGACATCCTCAAATGTCTTCTTTTGTCCACAAACCAAAGATATTCAGTATACTGTCAAATAATAAAGGAAG